>BKZX01022204.1:0-12853 GCA_014362285.1 Fagus crenata
CCTAATATTATAAATATTAAAGCTGTAAAATCATTATATATAATAGCTTCTTCCAGCTTCTTTCATGGTCACCCTTTTGTAATAATGTTGCCAATCAAAGTAAAGTCTTGAATTATATATATATATATATATATATATATGATAATTATTTATAAAAAAGAACTATGTGAACTAGAGAGTATGGTTGAACTGGGATGAAAATCTTTGTAGAATTCACCATTGCATTCTGATTTTCCAATATCGTGGCATTTATTAGAACTTTGTTTTACTTTTTATTTTTATTTTTTTCTGAATCTTGGTGCACTTGTTTTAATGGCCATATTCCTGTGCATCCTGGCTGACTACCAAGTGCTTTCTCTATAATTTTTTTTTTTTTTTTTGCTAAATCTTTTTCTATAATTTTTTGCCAACACTACTAAAGTGCATTTTTATCCTTCTTAATATTGAGGCTATAAGAGTAATATCCCCTTTCAAATGCGCTTTTGATTCCATTTTTTTACAGAAAAACCAGCGTCTTTCTAGGTGCAAAAGACCAAAACTGAAAAATTATATATAATGTAAATTGCTTTTCCATTTTCACATGCAAAGCATCTAACGTACAAACCATGTAACATATTCAAAATATGCATTCCATAATTTATGTATAAATATTATTCCACTTACCATATTGTTACACTTAACCCTATCGACTATGAAATCTATTCACTGTAAAAAAAGATGATACTAATGGATGAGATAATAGAAATTGTACAACAAGAACCGCTTACTATAATTTGCAAGCTACAACATGAACATTGAATTATTGAGGCTAACGTTCATACAGGACAGTGGATAACCAAAAGAGAGTACATCATTTACTTCTCAATCTAACTAATAACTATCACTTAAATAATCACAAAACAAGACCTTTTTTTTTTGCACAAAGGTACATACTAAGTGTCAAGTGCAACAACTTATATGGGTGCTGCACACGTGGTTCTAAAATGACCTGTCTGATTGCAACGACTACAATGCACAACTCGCTTCACACGGCCACGGTCTTCTGCTCGAACTCGCTTCTTTCTTGGTCGTCCAGGAGGCCGAAGTGATTTGGGTGGGTTAATAAGAACTTCAGCAACTTTACTAGCATTTGGATCTCCCTCAGATAACTCTTTCCATAGAGATTTATCTGGGATTGGATGTATGGTTTGTGAGTATGTCTTTCGATAGGTTGCAACAGTGAAACAGCTCTCAGTAAATCGATGGACATTCTGTCTGCAAGAAAGAAGTGCAGCCACAGCATGAGCACAGGGCAAACCATACAGCTGCCAGCCCCGACAAAGGCAGCAACGATTTCGAATATCCACAATATTTGTTCCTTCATGAGATATGACTTCAAATTCAGCTTCATTAGCACGAAGCACCTGATAGGTACGTGCACGCTCAAGAGCATCCGCAACACGCCTCTCAGCAGTTGGAACAAGTATTGATGTCCACTGCATACTGGTCTCTCGGCGTTCGTTGAACCAAGTCATTAGCTGCCTTCTAATGCATTCCATCATCTGAATAATTGGAAGCCCAGAGGCCTCCAAAATCCAAGTATTTAACGATTCAACTATGTTTGCTGTTAAATGCCCAAAGCGTGTCCCCTCAAAATAGGCCGTAGCCCACAATCGAGGGGGGATTCTTCGGATCCAATAAGCAGCATCTTGTGAAATCTCTTCGATCTCTAAAATTTTTGCTTCAAATTCAATCACAGTGAGAGCATGAGCAGCTTCCCATAGAAGGTTAACAAGCATTGTGTTATTAAACTCCTTACGAAAGCTTTCACTCAAGTGGCGCATGCAAAATCCATGAAATGCAGTTGGAAAATTTGCTTCCACACCATCCACAATACCCTTCTGCCTGTCTGACAAAATGGTAAGCCTTGGCATGTTTTCCGTATTAATTTCAAGGAGGTTGTGAAGTTCTGACAAAAACCACATCCAATTATCATCATTCTCCTCATCAACAACACCAAATGCCAGAGGAAACAGACCACCATCACCGTCAAAACCAGTAGCAAAAAGCAAAGTACCCAAATACTTGCTTTTCAAATATGTCCTATCAAGCCCAAGGAGTGGCCGACAAGCATTAAGAAAACCATATATTGATGCCTGAAATGAAATGAAGAGACGCTGGAAGCAGCCATCACTTGGGTTCCCATAAACAGATGCAATACTCCCTGGATTTGTCCGTTTAGCCTGTTCACAGTATTGAGGAAGCAAGCGGTACCCTTCCTCAAATGATCCACGCATAGCAGCCATGATTCGCTCCTTTCCTCGCCAAGCTTGCTTGTATGATAAGGTTATACCATGAACCCGATGAATTTCTTCCAGTATCTCCTTTGGCTTGTAATTAGGATTCTCCCTAAGTCGCTGCTCCACAGAATTTGCAACCCACTGAACTGAGGCTTGCTGATGACCAAGATGAGCAATTCCTCCACACGTATGAGATTCATGGATTGTCCTGATCGTAAAAGTTGGAACTCCTGGGAGCTTTGCAGCGTGAATACGCCAGGGACATCCTTCAGTAGCACATTTGGCAGTAAAACGAGTCTTGTCAGATTTTATAGTTTGCATTTCAAAGTGCAGGGCAATAGCTGTATCCCTCAATGCTCTCCTACAGCTCTTGACATCAGGGAACTCTTGCCCCACTGACACCTCATAATTAGGATTAGGTACAATTGCACGAGCCTGGATTACATGACTGGGATCGACTACATATAGGGGCTGCTGAACAGTCATATCTTGTGTAGGCTCAATACCCATTTCCTCGCTCTGGTCTACAGCCAATTCCAGGTTCTCATCAAGTTCTTGGTTGTCTGAAACACCCAATTCATTGTTCTCCGATAAAGCCAACTCATGATTCTGTCCAGCAAGACCCAACTCATGGTCATCATGATCAGGTTTCTGATCCATACCTAATCCATTCTCATGCCCATAACTGTGACCATCATCCACTTCTTGGTCATGGCTTTGCCCTAAGTCCAATTCATGGTCATGGGCATGTCCTAAACCTAGGTCATGATCATGGGTCTGTCCCAAACCCAAATGTTGATCATGGGCTTGTCCCAATTCCAAATCATGGTTCTGCCCAAGCCCCATATTATGATTGTGACCTAGCACCAACGGCTGATTCTGTCCAAGGGCTAAATTGTGACTTTGCCCAAGAATCAAATCATGGTTTGCCATTGATGTAATCAATCACAGTATGCCAATAACAACAATACCACAACTCCCTGCCCTCCAGAACAAAGTACTAATGTGGAATTGGAAACACCACCTTTCAATTGAATTGGAGAATGCCTGCCAAGAAAAATGACCATTGTTATGCTAAAAAACCTCATCAGCCATTCACATCCAAATTATTTATCAAAATAAAAAATCTTTTCACCTCCAAATCCAGTACAAATGCTGATAAAAGATAACACATATATTTGAACATACCAAACTTGGAAATGAACCTTCATAATTCTTAGAACTCTTTCACTTCACACATTTGAATTTCCCCAACAGATTATTAATTCAAAAAGTAAGAAATTTTATCCAACTAGAACCCATCAAGCCTCTGTAGCAAAAATACAATTGAAATCAAAAGAAACAAAAAATAAAAACAAGAAAAAGAACATTCCCCTACACTTTGTTACCACGCAATTTCAATAATATAATAATCAGGCAATACAAGAAGAAGCACAAACTCCATAAGCATATAAACAAAATACCAACCTACAGCTTGCATGTACAGGTGCTCACATTACTGTCTTAAATATAAAACAACAAACCAAAGTGAAATATCCAACCTCTACGGCTGTTATAACTTTTCCACATCTAGATTTTGCAAATATGAAAATCCACAAGAGCATTACTAACATGTCCAAAGAACTTCATCACGAGGTTGAGCTCTATGTAGAGGACCCCATTTTACAACTTGAGTAAGACAAGACCAAAATGCCACAAAAGTTTCCACTAACACATTTATTCTACATTTCTGGCCATACAAATCAAGGCACAGGAAGAAGTCCAAGATACATAAAACTAAAATGCTTAACCGAAAATATCATCAGTGTCTTTTGGTTGCAGCGAACAGGCGAGAAAAAGGAAAAAAAAAAAAAACTGAAATTTTGAATCATAAGCATATGACACTATTATTTCTGCCCAAAACGTTTTACACTTTTGAGATCCAAGAAAACAAAAGGCACCATTGATGAATCTTAACACAATCATCTACCATTACTCAACTCAGCTTGTCACTCCCTAAAATTTTTGTAAAATGATGACTTGAGAGTTGAGACTGTAACAAGAACAATGAAATCCAAATTTCAAAACTTCAACTTTACATAGGAAGCGGATCCATATACTGAAACTCTGAAATACACAAAAATGGGAAAAACTTGAGCTTCAAAAAATGTACATATTTTTAGCTCACAAAAAAGCCAAACCCCTTTCCATTTCTTTCACTGAGCTCTCCAGCTCCTAAGCTAAACCAAGTAACCCAAAAAGGAACAATCTGTAACAGAAACCAAATCACACCCACCACCCAAAACAACCACAAAAACACAAATCAAAAACTCAAAAACCAAAATACCCAAAAACAAAAACAAACCCATCAAACAAAACTACAAAACATTCAAAATCAAACCCCAAAGAAATAAAAAATAAATAAATAAAAAAATGTACCTTGACTTGTCGAAATCCTTGCTCCAAACCCAAGATTACATTCTCAGAAGCACTAAAAACAGGAAAATAGGAACTGGGTCTTGCCCAAAACCTGGAGAATCAAAGCCTGGAAGGTGCAATTCAAAGATCCAGACATGAATTGGCAATTAGGGTTTTGCAAAGGAAATGGAAAGCACAAATTTTTTTGAAAGGATATGAGAGAAATTTGAAAAATAGGGGTAGAGTGAGATTTGGCGGGTAATAGGAGAAAATCGGAAATTGAGGGAGGAAGGGCAAGAGGAGAGTGGGGGTTGGAAGGGTTGGATTGGGAAATTGGGAGGGGCAGAAGAGGAAGAGAGATGTGAGGGTTGAGAAGGGAAAATTACAGGTTTGAGGGTCAAGAATATGAGGAGGGTATTTTAGGAAAAATCTTATAAAATTTATTTAACATTAATTTTGGGTTGTGCTTTTGTTGGGTTTTCTGTTTTTCTGGTGTTACTGTTTTGTCCTTGTGATTTGGTTTGGAGGGCTCAAAATGCTTTCTTGGAAAAGGTTGCCACAACTTTCCAAAAATAATATAGCCGGTTTAATTTGTTTGACGATTTATTATAAGAATATTGGTATGTAGTTTTAATCATATGTTTTTCTCAAAAAAAAAAAAAAAAAAGTTTTAATCATATGACTAATTTAACAAATTATGAGATTTGTTTAAATAATATACATAGATGGTTTTATGAATGATCACATATTAGACTATAGGAAGAAGGTTACAAACTAATTTGTAGCCAAATTTTGTCTAATTTGTTATACCCTAAATTATAAGGTCTAAAATATACTTTTCTAGATTTTTTTTTTATTATTTTTCAAATCATTTTGATACAAAGATATAAACACCTAGGTAGAGGTTTTGGGGTTTGAATAGTGGAATTTTTCAGGTGATCCTATGTTCAAACTAAGAGAATTACCAAATTGACACTTTTAAAAAATTTTAAGGACTAGATTTCAATTTTTTAAATTTGAGAGATATAAATTGAGTTTGGACTAAAATTTTAGGAAAATATTATATTTTAATTTTTCTTTTCTTTTAGAAACTTTGGATGACGCCCAAATGATAGATCCACAAAACCATTACAGAAGCTTGATGAAAGTTTGAAATGTTGGCTCAATTTGTTTCAATTAAAAACATTTATGTTGTAAAATGTTTTCTTGTTGAAAATATTTGCAAGAAAAAAATCTTATTTAATTTTTACTGTTTGTTTGCGACCTTGAAAAAAAAAAAAAAAAAAAAAAACGAGTTCAGGTGTTTGATTCCTATAAAAAAAAAAAAAAAAATTAGCACCCAATTTGTTTTGGCCTCCTAAGGATTGAATGCATTACCCATCAAATACAAAGCACAAAAAAATAGAAGAAAAAAAAAAAAAAACAACGAAGAAATTTGTAGATCTCATTAGGTTTTACTACTCCTACACGAGCAAGATTGACCAAAAATATATATATACTAAATTGGTATGGGAAATCGGAAAAACTCAAATAAGAAAAACAAAGGGTTCACTTGGGGTGTTCTGCGAAATGGAAATTGTTGAAAAAAGGTATTTTTGAAAGGAAGATCACCCAAAGGGGTAACAATAATAAGATCTGTTTGGAAAAAGGGGTTTTCCTAAAACAAAGATTTAAATTTTGGGTAAAACTTAGATATACTTTCTTAGGTTAAGTATATTGAGTTTTTTAATTGAATTCAAACACATAGTTATATTGACTAAAGAAACACAAACAATGTTATCTTTTTTAAGAATAATTAAATTCAATATAATTATATGTTTGAATTTAATTGAAAAATCTAATATAACTAACATAAATAAAAGTAATTATATGTTTTCCTCTAATTTCATAAAAATCAATAAAAAGTGAAGAAAAAAAAAATACAAAGCACATTTTCTTTCTCCATCTCCCTTTTCCATTTTCTCCACCTTGAAAATAGAAAGTGGGGTGGTTGGTTTGAGTTTAATGGTCAACCAATCGAAAATGTCATAAGAGGACATCAAAACAACCTCCACCATCTTCTGTTTATCTAGTCAAATGGACAATAATGGCCGACTTTCATTTAATGATAGAAGCATTCTATGTCAGCATTAAACCTTGTGTACCCCACTCTGGTGTTTCATTGGCTGGTAACCTACCTACTTCACCGACATGTAACAGCTATTCATCTTTTTCTTTTCTTTTCTCTTGTGAAAAAAGCAACCCACTACTTTTTTATTTTATAAGAAAGTGAAATTATTTTTCTTTTCTTTTTGGATAATGGATAATATGTTTAACTACTCGAGTAATGTAAAAGCATAATATATTTCACAATATTTTCATCATTTACTAAAGTAGCATACTATAATTAGTTAGAAATATGAACTATTACTATTTTTCTAACACAATTTATCATCTCTATAAGGTATAAGAAAATTTCTAAACAGAGTTGCGTATATAGATTTATTGTAACTACTTTGGTCATGTTTTGCATCATACCGGGTTTGTATCAAATGGTTTCTTACTCTCCTAATTTCTAGAAGAAGAAGAAAAATCTACTAATGTGTCTTTTTTTTTCTTTTGTGTTTTTGTAAAAAATTGATGGGTTCAATTCAAACCCCATATTTGTTAAAAAAATGTATTTTAAATATGTAAGATAAAACTTAGATACAGTTTTTTAAGTGCAATATATTAGATTCTCCAATTAAATTCAAAACATTATTGCATTGACCAATAAAATACAAATAATGTTATATTTTTTAGGAAAAATTGAATTCAATGTGACTAAATGTTTAAATTTAATTGAGAAACTTAATCTAGTATACCTAAGTAATTGTACTTAGGTTTCACCTTTAAATATATGTGTGTCATTTGATCCAAAAGATCATTGCAAAAGATATATCTCATTTCGGTTAAAAAATAATATCAAATTGAAAAATATATATCAATCAAAATAGTATTTTAAATACCATAGAATTTTTGGTGATATAGTTTTAATTAAAATAAATTATCCTTATAATTGTAATAAAATAAATTTTTGTTATGTCACATATGATTTTGTAAACAATCATATCACCAATGACTTTCAAGAATATGATACTATGAGTACATATATAACAGTATAATTCAATGATTTATAGAAATGATATTTTATCTAATTCTTACAATGTGTTTAATCTACTAAAAAAGAGAGTGGAATTTATTTATTTTTAAACAATTCACAAGTTTTTATAAAACTTCAGGAAAAAATGAATATAAAGTGTTATATATATGGCTTATTACTTATTAGAAACATTCAATACATTTTAAAAAAAAAATTATGTTAAAATAACATTGCTCTTCCAAAAAAAAAATCTCTCATTTTTCTTTCTTTTTAATAATTTTTTTTTTTAAAAAGAAAGAAAAATTACATTTTAAATCCGACAACTTGAATTAAAACATTTTTTGAAATATAGGACTTAATTCAAGACTTTAACTTAAAATCACCTCTAAATTATAGAATTTAAAATGCAATTAAACCAAAAAGAAAAAGAAAAAGAAAAAGAAAAAAAAGTTACCATCATAACAAACTTATACTAAGTTGAGTAATGCTATTCTAAAATATATATTTTTTCACAATTTTGTAACCAACTCTTATTTCTATCTTTGATTTTGAATCAAAAAACAAAGGTGATACTAGGATCTTTGGCTGGAATTACATTCATTTAACAAAGTCCCTGGAAATGGAATCTTTGGGTGTTCATAGAGAAATGTCATAGCACAAAACTGGTTGCTTTTTGGGAGGTTACTTTCGGTAATTGCCATCCTTTTCGGTAGCCGACTTTTAGGCCTTTGTCGGTTTCTTTCTTTTTTTAATGTTAATAAGAAAGTGTGATGGCTACGTGCATATACGTTGTAAAGCTTAAACCTTTCGGTTGGGCTTTTGTTTCTATTTGATTCTGACTTACATTGGTTTCACAAGCTATTTGAGTATTTTCTGAAATGGGTTCCTTTTGTTTTGTTGTTTTAAGCTTGAAAATTGGGGGGTCACTATGATTTTGACATTGCTTTCTTGGGTTTCTCACATGCACAGGTCAGGTTTCTAATTTTGTTGATATTGTTTTGTTTTTGTTTTTGTTTTTTTGTTCTCATGTTGATTGGATTGGTCAATTATGAATATTGATTGATTGTTTTGTTTGTGTTTGTGTTTTATGTTATGGAATTTTGTTGATTAAATTTAGAGTTAGACAATTAGCAATTTGGAATCTTGGATGTATTAGATGACTGAAAGTCTTTGTTTTTGAGGAATTTGATCTCTTTTAAGAAATGGGTCTCTGACTTTTGCTTTGAATTTTGGTTTCTTTCGTTATAAGGTTGGTATTAAATTTTGGTTTCTGGGTATTGATCATATTTGAGAATTGTTCATCAATCAATAAAGGCTCCTTTATTTATTTATTTATTCATTTTTTTGTCCTAGGGGTCATGATGTGTTTGTTTTTAGCCCTCAATTTATATTAAATTTCTTGTTTTTCCATCAATGGCTGCAGTGTTGAGAATCAACTTGGATTATTGATTTCATAGTGGGAAAATTGGAATTTTTCCTGTATCAAGCAATCAATTTGTTCTTCTCTGAAGTTACCTGGAACTTCTGGGGCATGGCTGCCTTAAGGATTTCATCTGCTAAGCCACAGAAAACTTACCGGGCTTTTACCAAAGCTCTGGCTTCCGCTGTTCTGGAATGGCTACTGATTTCTTTGTTGTTTGTTAATGCCATATTCTCATACTTAATTACAAAGTTAGCTCATTACTGTGAATTGCAAACACCATGCTTGCTATGCTCGAGGCTTGATCATGTTTTTGGTAATAAAAAGCTGGGATACTATTGGGATTTGATCTGCGGCAATCATAAGGTGGAGATTTCTTCCCTAGTTCTTTGTCATGCTCATGATAAGCTTGTAGATGTTCACAGAATGTGTGAAAATTGCCTCTTCTCATTTGCAACAATCAATAAGTCCAATGCTGAAACATACAGATTATTGGTGGGTAAATTGGGGGAGGAAAGCAAAATTGGTTGTTCGAGCTCAAA
Source organism: Fagus crenata (assembly GCA_014362285.1). NCBI lineage: Eukaryota > Viridiplantae > Streptophyta > Magnoliopsida > Fagales > Fagaceae > Fagus > Fagus crenata. The sequence continues at coordinate 9,760 of BKZX01022204.1, forward strand.
GCATTGTTCTTGTTGCAATGAGCCATGGGTTTCAGGAGGGTATGCTGAAAAGTTGATTCGGAGTAAATCAATTGGGTCTGAAGCTGATGAGCTTGATGTGCCCTTATCAGGTATCATTGGACCGAATCAGGATGACCTGAAGATGAGAAGAGGAAAGCCATCTGTGTCAGATCCTCATATAAGAACTAGTGGGCTTGATCCTTTGTCTCATGTAGGATACACAGAACTCAAGGTTACTTCTGATACTGAATCAGAAGTCCTGTATTCTGACGATGAAGATGAAAATGTGTTGCTTCGTAAAATTAATAATTCCAAGGATGATCTTGCTGTTCGAGGTGTACAGTTGGAGCCACTCATTATTACACTAGCTGATGATTCGGCCACTGAGAAACTGATAGAATCAAAAGCGTTGCTTTGTGAAACTTATGTTTCCAAGGATGATGTTCAAGGTGTACAGTTAGAGCCTCTCATTACTCTAGCTGATAATTCGGCCACTGAGAAACTGATAATTTCAAATGCATTGCTTCACGAAACTGATGATTCTAAGGATGATCTCGCTGTTCAAGGTGCACAGTTGGAGCCACTCATTACTCTAACAGATAATTCAGCCACTGAGAAACTGATAATTTCAGATTCTGCACCTAAGGCTTCATCTTCAGTGTCACATGTACAATTGGGTTCTATAGAACCTCATGGTATTGGTAGCACATCTGTAGAATCTACTGTTTCTGTTAAGAATGATTTAGAGGAACTCAACTGGCAACAACCTGATAGCAAGGCCAATTCTCCTGCTCTAACTGAGCTAATTTCCCTTGATGATTCCCCTTCATCATCAAATGCAGTGGAAACCACTATTGAAGTATCAAAAGGAACCAGTAAGTTCAAACTTTTCCGGTCTCTACTTTTCTCTATCTTTTATTCTATCATACTATTTGCACTTTGGGCCGTAAATGATACGTGAAAATAAATTTTATCTTCTTTTTGTAGGAGTTCATCCATATTTACATTGTAGGCTAGTTAGGGTTGACCACATATATCCGTTTCCACCTTTCTATTCTATCTAAAGTCATACTCTTTGTTACTTTCTTAATTAAGATGTCTCATTTTACTATTTCTATTAATGTTATTTTTGACCTTCCTCTACTTTTTTTTATTCTCTCAACTTGTTTCAATTCACTCTTTCTCACTGGTACATTAATCACTCTCCTTTGAACATGACCAAACCATCCCAAGTCTCATCTTTTCATCAATAGGGGTCACCCCTACCATGCTAGAAAGTTGGTCTTACTAAAATTTGAAAATAATATCTGATTCTAATTTCTGAATATTTATTTTTGGCTTGTCATATTCATTATTTTACTTCATGCAACGTCCTTCAGTACTTCTAGTTTAATTAAACTCCTTGGTCCTTCTCTTGTATTTATTGGTGTCTCTCAGTAGATCTTATGAGAACTGGTGAAGTGTGGCAAACATCTATGGAGGAGAGTGGGACAATCTATGATGCAAGAACTACACTAATTACACCATCCGAAAATGGTTTAGAAGCAAAGCCTGTTTCAACTGACACTGCTCAACAATTACCCAATTTATTGGATCTTGGTGATGCTTATAAGATAGCTGTCAGCAATAAAGGAAGACAATTGTCTGGTGTGCTTGCAGAACAGGCTGGGAAAGATTCTACAAGAGTTAGTGCAGATTTTAGGATCTTGTTGTCACAATTATCTGCCACTCGAGGGCTTGAGCAATCGATGAATGACAAGAGTCCTAGATTTTCTGTAAATAGTGATGAACCGAAGACTTCTGATGCTCTTAACTCTATTGGAATGCAGATACCTCAAAAGAGGATTTCAATGGAGCAAAATGAGTCGGTTATGCCACTGGATGGAAGCACACTTCAGAAGAGAGTATCACTTGAGAGAAACGAGTCTGGTTTATCTCTGGATGGAAATGCACTTCAGAACAGAATTTCACTTGAGAGAAACGAGTCTGGTTTGTCTTTGGATGGAAGCGCACTTCAAAAACGAATCTCACTTGAGAGAAATGAGTCTGGGTTGTCTCTGGATGGAAGCATTGTCAGTGAAATGGAAGGTGAAAGTATGGTTGATAGATTAAAGCGACAGGTTGATCATGATAGGAAACATATGAGTGCATTATATAAGGAGTTGGAAGAAGAAAGAAACGCTTCTGCAATTGCTGTAAATCAGTCTATGGCCATGATTACTAAATTGCAGGAGGAGAAGGCTACACTCCATATGGAAGCCTTGCAGTGCCTAAGACTGATGGAGGAGCAATCTGAGTATGATATGGAAGCACTGCAAAAAGCAAATGACCTTCTTGCAAAGAAAGAAAAAGAGATACAAGATCTAGAAGCAGAGCTTGAATTTTATAAAAATAATTTCCTAAGTGAATCAATTTTGGAGAATGTGGTGGAGGAAACTCATGATATTAAGGCAAGAGATATTGAGATGGATCAAACGGAATCTATTGGTGTTGAGGATAGTGCAAGTGGTCTTAGAGACTCAGTTAGTGGAAAACGAATTACCTGTGATAAAGTTGAAGGAACAGGTATGCCATTGGGGGGTAAGGATACAAGTACAATGAAGAATGCAGATTTACAGTTTGAAGATGAAAAGCTATATATTTTGAAATGTTTGAAGAAGTTGGAGAAGAAGCTTTATTTGTTCTCCAATGATGGCATATACTTGGAATATGGTGAATATTCTAGAAGTGAAGGAGATGGGGAAAGTGAGTTCAAAGAGTCTAATTTTAATGGGGGAAATAAAGAAAATGGTGGAGTAGACGAAAATGATTTTTCCATGCAACATGATGTATCTGTATCCTGCAGGGATCTGCATGCTCAATTCTCATTTGAGAAAGCTCAGCTCGTTTACACGGAAAATAGTGAAATTGATAGTAGTGGGCTAGGGTCTCCTGTGCTCCATGAAGGCTCTGATTTAGCTTCTCTGGGAAATGAGGTTTTGGATTTGAACGGCAGGTTGGGGGCACTTGAGGCGGACCAAACTTTTCTTGAGCACACTTTTAACTCACTCAGAAATGGAGAGGAAGGGCTTCGATTAATTAGGGAGGTAGCTTC
>BKZX01022207.1:0-22389 GCA_014362285.1 Fagus crenata
AAAGGGATAAATAACATTATCACAAATTAAACATTAGTAAAAAATAGCTTGGGGATAACCCCTCATGCTTTAAACTCAAAATAGCTTACAAAAGGAGGAATAGGTAGTTAGTAATACTATAATCACTAAGTTTTCACAACATTGTCTAAATGATAAGTTGTTATTGATTTTTACATGTATCCACTGCTGACATCGCTTTATTTCTTACCATTCACAATTTCCCACCTAAGTAATATTGTGAAAATGTTGTGACTTTAACTTAATTAATAATAAAAACGTTAAAACGCCTAAATAAACAACATTCTTTCGCAAATCGCAATGAGATTTGTGCAATAGCTTATCTCCTTGTATAAGTGAAAAAAATAGAAGTAGTTTTCGATACAATGAATGAAAATCTTTTATCCCACTTTTTATATGCCCTTTTATACTCCACCAATAATAACTCGGCATGTGTCAGATTGTGTTTGATTTATTTCCATTTTAAATTTTAGTTATTTTATAAGGAAAGAAAAAAAAAAAAACACATGACGAATTATGATTGATAAACTATAATGTGAAACATAAAAAATGAGAAAGAAGATTTATATTCAATGACTATATACAACATCTCTCTTATATAGAAGTTAATTCCAAGTTTATAGAGTCCACCCCATATGAAAATAATATATACAACAACCGTGACATAAAATATTGTTTCCTACAAATGAAACAACCTAATAAATTATTAACAAGTATAATATTTTTAATAATAAAAATGTTTTTATTTATTTATTATTATTTTTTTTATATACATTAACACACAATGAAACTATAATCTTATACCCAAACACATCGAAAGTAGTCCAACTAAAAAAGCCCATGAATCTTCCATGACTTTCCTAACAAGTCACCTCTATAAATACCCCTTCTCTCCCCTCAATTTTCTTCTCTCTCCACACTTTCCCTTCTCCTCCTCCTTCTCTTCTCCCTTCAGCTCCCATCACCGAGAGCAAAAGGAGAAGAAAGAGGAAAAAACCCAAAAAGAAAAATCAATCTAAGCCTACAACGGCGTCGTATTGCTTATATTTATAACATAGGATAGAAAAGCAAGAGAAAATGTCAGATGCGTATTGCTCAGACTGCAAGAGACAGACGGAGGTGGTTTTCGATCACTCGGCGGGCGACACGGTGTGTTCCGAGTGTGGGCTTGTGCTGGAGTCGCACTCGATCGATGAGACTTCCGAGTGGAGGACTTTCGCCAACGAATCGGGCGATAACGACCCGGTTCGTGTCGGTGGACCGACGAATCCTTTATTGGCGGATGGAGGGCTCTCCACTGTTATCGCGAAGCCGAACGGGGCGACGGGGGAGTTTCTGTCGTCTTCGCTTGGCCGCTGGCAGAATCGCGGCTCGAACCCTGATCGTGGCCTCATTCTTGCATTCAAAACTATCGCTACTATGTCTGATAGGTATAATGAAAATTAAAAATTGAATCTTTTTTGTTTGTTTTTTTTTATAGATTGTGTCGAATTCGATTGATTGCTTGCTGTTGTGGCATATATGTAGGGGATTTGGAATTGGAATTGGAATTGATCAGCTTGATATTAGTTAGGGTTTGTTTGGATGCTGAGAAAGTGTAGCTAGGTTGAGCTGGTTTAATAGTGAAAAAAGGGAATTTGGGATTGGATTTGTAGCAAATACAGGGATATGGGAATTGGGTTATGGATTTTGGATTTTTTGTTTAGTAAGTTTGAGATTTAACTTGGATCGGCGTAAGAATATGTGGTTTTGTTTGGATGCTGAGGAAGTGTGTAGCTTGAATGAGCTGGTTTTGAGATTTGGAGTTGCATTTTGGATCTCGGTAAGGGATTCTTAAGACTGTTATTGAAGTGGTTTATTGGATTATTAAGGGATTCTTCGGATGGTTTGAGCTGGTTTTGTAGAAAATATAGGGAAATTGGAATTGAATTTTCGATTTTTGATTGAGATTGAACATTGATCAGCAAAAAGTTTGTTTTTTTCTCTGAAAACTTTGCTAAAGTTTTAAGCTTTTTTTTTTTTTTGTTTGGATGCTGAGAAAGTGTGGAGAAACGTGTTGGAATTAGCTTTGCTTGAGCTGGTTTTTTATTGAGTTTTGGATTTTGGATTTTTGGTTTAATAAGTTTGAGATTTAACCTGGATCGGTTTAAGAATATGTGGCTTTGTTTGGATGCTGAGGAAGTGTAGGTTGTATGAGCTGGTTTTGAGATTTGAAGTTGCATTTTGGATCTCGGGAAGACTGTTATTGAAGTGGTTTCTTGTATTATTAAGGGATTCTTTGGATGATTTGAGCTGGTTTTGTAGGAAATATAGGGAAATTGGGATTGAATTTTCGATTTTTGATTGTGATTGAACCTCGATTAGTGTAAAGTTTTTTTTTTTTTTTTTTTTTCTCAAAAAACTTTGCTAAAGTTTTTAGCTTTTTTTTTTTTGGATGCTGAGAAACAGGTTGGAATTAAGCTTGCTTGAGCTGGTTTTGTAGCAAATATAGGGAAATTGGAATTGTGTTTTGGGGTTTTTGGAAGCTAAGAAAGTATGGGAGGGGCAATAGAAAAATGGGATCTTGGGTTATTCATGGTTTAAGACTCTAGAATGTGGAAAAACAAGTTGGTTGAGATATTATTAGTATTTGGAAGCTGAAATGACAGATAACATTAGGTTAGAGTTGAGTTTGGTTGAGGAATAAGTGTTGGAAAATAGAAATTTAAAGTTGTGGATTTAAAACCATTCGTTAGTGTATACACAATGAATTATACTCTGCTTTCAATATTTTAACATAAAAGCTCAGTTTGAAAATTTTCAATGCTTTTGTTCTCATGCTGATTTTGATTGTTTGAGATAATTTTAGTGATTGTAAGTGTTTGAGTTTGTAAATTTTTTTGTCATGTTTGGAGCTTAGATCTTTGATAATGAGTAAACCCCAAGGGGTAGCACGATCGGTTGGGGACCATGCTTCTAGAAGCGGGCACTAGTTCGAATGTCCCCTTACTTCTAGAAGAAAATAAGTGAAAAATCCACTAGAACCTCATTATGTTTAAAGATTTTGATAATGAAAATATCAAAGATTGGATTTTTATACATCTTTTCTGTCTGTTTTGGTTTACCAAGATTGCGCTGTACTTGTATATAAGTGATTCTGATCTTGGTTTGCATCTTACTTATATTCATAATCTATGGTGTTGTAAATAAATCAAGCTTCTTGATATTGCCTTGCTAAGGGACTAGTAAAGGAACTACTCTATTTGCTTAGTAGATAAATTTGCCAATATTGATTGGCCAACCATGCGGCTAACTTTACTCATAAAGATAATTGAGCTTGAGTCTGAATGGGCTAGCTAGAGATCTCTCTTAAGATAACTACTTGAGCTGGTTGTCTTAACCCTTGCATCTCAACGTGGCTCACTGGTAGCTGTAATACTCCAACTAGGCTAACTTAGAGCTCAAGTGGTCCAAATGAACATAATTAAGTTACGTTTGTCTGAGTTTGTTCTATCAATCAGACTACACTTATTCAGAGGTCATAAGTAACACAAACATGAGGAGTCTGCCGCAACTGCAAAATAATTACATTTGAGTGTTTGAAATACAGACATATAGATTGTTAATTACCACTCTTTAGTTAGATATGATATTTTTCTTTTCACATTCTATCTTTTCTTTTAATTGCATTAAATTGTTGTTTCCATTAATAATGTGTGAACGTATGGAGACAGTTTTAAAAATATTAATGCTTTTTGGTTATGTTAAATATTCTTGAAATGATACTCTGCCAAATGTAATATTTTCTGGTACAATGAATACTGAAATTTAAGCTAATGTGGTGACATTATGTTTCAGGTTGGGCCTTGTTGCAACCATTAAGGTATGCTATTTACTCAGTGTTATGATTTTTGTTTACGTGATTGCAATTTTTAGCACACTAAGTTCTCAGTATGTCTGCATGTACTCCAATACTCTTATCATTGTGGGAATCATATCCTTACTTATATTAACAAAAATGTTTAATATTGCTGAATGAAATAGGACTGTGTGACAGCAATTCCCGGATATAATAAAAATGGAATTACTACAGAATAGGTTCAATAGGATCACTTTATATGCTTTCAATCTCCAATGTCAAAGTAGATAACTTAAAACTTGGATCTAAAAGGTTATGGTTATAAAACTATATTAGCAAGGGGAATATTTTTTCTGAAAAAAATCTAAGAATTTGTTTTCAGCAGAGTTCTTTGGTATCAACAGACCTGTTCCTCCCTGTTGTTTGGCCGTCAGAATTGTTTGTCTGTTCTCTTTGGTTTGGTCGGTTTATTAGCAATGTGATTTGAGTTTTTCTTTTTTCTTTTCCTTTGATGGTGCTTTTGTGATGGTTTTGAAGGACCGGGCTAATGAGATATATAAGCGGGTGGAAGATCAAAAGTCTAGTAGAGGAAGAAATCAGGATGCCCTATTGGCGGCTTGCCTGTACATTGCTTGTCGGCAGGAAGACAAACCACGCACTGTAAAGGGTACAGCCTATGATTTTTTTAACATCTGGATGCTTCCTGATTTATCTTTCCCTATGTGTATGAGCTTCCCTGAACGTGTGGATTTCAACTAGAAATTTGCTCCGTCGCTAATGGAGCCACAAAGAAGGAAATTGGCAGAGCAAAAGAATACATAGTGAAACAACTGGGGTTGGAGAATGGTCAGTCGGTGGAGATGGGAACAATACATGCTGGGGACTTTATGGTGAGGGTTTTTCATCTTCTCTGTAGTAAATCATAACCTCTTTACAGCATTATTGAATTTGTAGGCGGAGACTGACATTATTTAATTTCAACTTAATCTTTAGAGGCGCTTTTGTTCCAATCTTGGTATGAATAATCAAGCGGTTAAAGCTGCCCAAGAAGCTGTTACAAAATCAGAAGAGTTTGATATAAGGTAGTTCTGGTTTTCTCTTGTTTTATCATTGTTTATGCAGCAACTAAACATACAATCATGGCTGAAGTCTTGCCTCTCTCTTTCTATAGATTAAAATCTACTCATTGGAGTGTGATTACAGCAGATGTCTTTTACAACATAAAACATTTTTCTTTTTCTTGTAAAAAAGGTTTCACGATATATGAACCAATGATTGGTGGATCTGAGGAACAATGAAATGATATAAAAGAGCTTAAGGAGGGCTAAACCCCCATTTTGTACTCCACATTGCAGTTTGATATGGGAAAAGTATGGAGCCAATTGATTGTTTCGAACACATAAAATGGGGAGTTGGGTAGAGATGCAGTTTAAAACTTTATTTTTCTCAGTATTACCATCTGGATGTTATATATAATCTTGTATATTGGTCACTTGTGGCTTTCCTCAGTTCTGTGACACTCAATGTATATAATGGGTTTGTTGATATTTTTCCTCTTTTTCCTAAATTTCAGGAGGAGCCCTATATCAATTGCAGCAGCAGTCATTTACATTATTACTCAGCTTTCAGATGATAAGAAACCTCTCAAAGGTTCATATATCCTCCTTAATTTTTAGCATGCCGATATTACTTATAAAAAAGAAAAATATGCTGATGTTTATTTGATTCTTTTTTTAAAATTTATTTTATATGATTTTGAACTTGCTGATATTGTCAGGTTGAGCTAGATGATCCAAAATTGTTGAATCATTTTAGTTATATAAGGACATTTCTGAGGCCTGACACAGGATGCTCTTATGATTTATCTAATTGTTCTAGGTGCTAATTGTTATACCATGTAATTCCGTATAATTTAAGCAATGTGAATGCAGATATTTCAGTTGCAACTGGAGTTGCAGAAGGGACAATAAGAAATTCCTACAAGGATCTTTATCCCCATGTATCAAAGATAATACCAAGCTGGTATGCCAAGGAGGAGGATCTGAAGAACCTTTGCAGTCCTTGAAATGTAGAGCAAACAATAACGGGAGTATTATTAACTTGAAGTTGATTTGAGGCGTTTTTCTTCTATGTATTAAACTATTACATACAAACAATGAAAAAGTCATCATCTTCCATCTTTTTTTTTTTTTTTTTCTTCCATGCATTCAACTCTATGATTCAATTTCTTCTCTATCGTATTTTATTTTATGTATTTGTTATTGGGGCTGATATAGAAAATGCATGAACCTGGTGCAAGTTATGGAAATAGTGAGTCCACTTTTTGGCATGATCTGGTGCATTTTAGTGGTATCAGATGGGAACAATACATGGTGGGGTGTCAAAATTTGGCTTAATGGTTTGCACTAACTATAGAAAAGGTTATTTGATTAAGAATTCTAAAAAAAGATGGATACAAACTGTCTGATAATTATATTGCGGGAAGGGCTGCATGCCAGCTTACCGGATTCAATAGGCTGTTTTTCTAGAAATAACTTTAGCATTTACTATTAAAAACTCAAATGTCAGTGCATACTGCCTAGGCTCATTATTGTATGGAAAACCACATGTAGGACTGGCAGACTGGCAGTACTTCTGAAGTTCTGATAGCTCAAAAATGAAGCAAAGTCCAAAAATATAGGTTGCCATTCCCTGAGATCACCTCGAGTGGCTTTCCAAGCTAGCACCATCCAAAATGATTTTAAATTTTAATCAAGCCTCAAGGGTGGGGCCAACTGATAAGTACAGTGACACAATCACAAAACAAAATGTGTCTATGTTAAGGTGATACACCAATCATAATCATAATCCACCGTCTCAACAAATTGTGAAAGAAAATTATTAATGGACCAATAATATTAAAAAAGAGGTCAATTTTGAGCTATAGAACATAGCTAAATCTGACAAGTGTTAAAGCTTACTTATCAAAAGCCATAAGATTGGTTGGGGTCATGAGATTGACCTCCATAATTCTAAGGCCATAAGAATGACTGAGGTCATGAGTCTGGCCTAGATAATTCTAGTCATAAGATTGACCAAGATCATGAGATTGGCCTTGATAATTCTAAGGTCATAAGATTGGTCGAGTGGCTAAGAAGACAACCCCTTGCAAATTGTGTACTACTAGGCGTCATAATGAGCCCTTAATGTGACTTTTGCACTCCACGAAGAATAACCTCCAAATTCCGAGTCCAAAAATTGTAGGTTTGCCATTCCGTGAGATCATCTCGTAAGGCTTTCCAAGCACCATCTAAAATGATTTTAATCAAGCCTCAAGGAGTACTTTGACACAATCACAAGACAACATGTGTATATGTTTAAGGTGATACATCAACACCTCAACAAATTGTAAAATTTTTTATAAGAAATGTTATATATAGAATTACGTTTGGAGCATTAGTAATGGACCAACAATATTTAAACAAAGGGGGTCAATTATGAGTTACAGTATTTAAAAAAAGAAAAAGGAGTAATTGTCCTTCAATAGCTACATCACATAATAATTTTATTTTTGGAAACAATGTAAGTCCAATGACGATTCAAATTAAAAAGAAAAGGAAAAAGGAAGTCCAATGACAATTAGAAATTTAGAATATAAACCCAACAATTTCAGAGAAGAAAACAAAAATCAAGTTTTTATTAATTGCACAACAGTTATAAACTAGAGGCTTAGTATTCATCTTCCCATTTTCACCTAGCATTACGCATGCTATTCAATTCAGATGTGCTGTCTTATGATGTAGCTGCAATTGATTTCATGCACTTAACCTTTTCGAGGGTAGATAGTGTAGAATGCCTGCAGAAAAGTTAAAATAAGGGCAGCAACTGCAGCTAATAAACCGATAACAGACCATGGGTGGCTAAAATATTTGTAACTCATTTCTCCTATCCACATATTTATCGTCTTGTTATAATTCCTTTGAATTTTTTGTCTAACATCTTTGTAAATAAACCAATTCGGTGGCAAGTCTGTGGGAGAAATCTCTTTCAACATTTTAAGCACCTCTTTGTCACTGCTTGTGTGGAGAATTATATGCTTTGACCGCAGTGCCTTCACATCCTCAGTATTTGCAATGAGTGAATTCATGAAATTGATGTAAGATGTAACTGTAAAATCAGTACAAGTACACAGTTCAAAGGCCATCAAATTTGTATAATATACTTTTGAATCAATATCAAGGATCAAGGGGGGAAGTTTAAGCTCTCCAGTGAAGAAGAAGCCTGGTCTGAAGTCAACATCTTGAAGAGAAATTGATTTTGGTTTTTCCTTTAGTAGTGCAGAGAGAAGAGAAATAGAATTGCTTGGCTTGAAATTGATCCCCTTAGCTTGAAGATCACTAACTGAACCGAATGAATGAAAATTACGATTCATATCCATATATTTCTGATTCTCCGGCATGGTTTTCACATGATCACCAGATTTGGAGATTAGTGTTTTCATAAGTCCAAGGAGATGAACCGGTTTCTCCTCATCCTCGTATTGTTTATCTTCCTTCTGAAAATTTCGCCAATGTATCATAGAAAGGAATGACTTGATCATTGTTAGCCCTTCATTTTCCCCGTATATGTTTCTCATCAAAACATATAAAACTGAGAAAGGAATTTGATTCTCTAGCAAAAGCAAGTCCCGATATAAATATTCAAGTTCCAGGATGCCTAGCTGATTAACTACCATTATAATGATATCCCTTTTCCAAGATATCATCCATTCTTTATCTTTTTGAAAGGTAGATGTCATCCATTCAATAAAAAATAGAATGAAACAGCCATCCTCAAGCATCATCAGTGCAAATTCTTCATCATTATAGTCACTCGTTGAACCATGGACATAACAACTTCTAGTGTGGTCATTCAGTTCACGTACCTCAATGTACAAGTCCTCAATCGATTTTTCATGCTCTAAAATAAAATTCTGCATGACCTTTGTTTTGGTCATTTGTGCTGCCTGGGATTCAGCTTTTTCATGGTGGTAAGGGCCAAAAGAAACAATTCTGGGATCATAATAGTCCTTGCTTCTTGCGTGGTTTCGCAGCCTTGGTGGGACTTTTGGACATGAGACATCCTGGGGCCTGTTCTTGTTTAATAGTGGGTCCTCATCGCGCAGAATGGATCTCAGGTATGTTACTGCCTTGCTTGCCCATTCAGCTCCATACTCATTATTCCTCTCTTGCCTTTTATTGAATATCTCCAGCTCGTTCTGCAGGTTCACCATAGTATAGTTAGGAATACATTTTGTGTTCTATGTGTGGGGTGGAGAACTTATCTAGTGGATTTAGGATATCTATCATCTCTTCTAAAAATATATGAGTCCTACACAATCTAGGACTCACATGTTATTGAGAAAGATGATGTGTATATTGGATATATGATAGTAAAGAGGAATATACTACAAGTTTGTAATTTGAAAATATTCTTATCATATCTTCATGTAACAACCAGTGGGGTTTGTAATTCAAACCATACGGTTGTAAAGGATTAGTTTATATTTCAAACTATAGCTTGTACAACAACCTGATGCCGTTGATAGGATTAACTTGTATTTCAATCTTATAGGATCAGTCTTGATAAAGCCTATCCTATCTTGTAGTTATCCTATCTTGTAGCTATCCTATGTGTGCAAGACTTCTATATGAAGTCAGCACTGTTAATGAAACAGAGTAAGCTTTCCTGCATAATTATTATTGTTTATTATTTTCTTTATGGTATCAGAGCATTCAAACTCACACGAGTAAAATGATCCAAACAGAAAAAAGAAAAAGAAAATGACTACTTCTTCTACTTCAAAATATGCCTATCCTTCTAATCTCAATGTAGCCAACTTTGTGTCGCTTAAACTCACTTCCACAATTTTTCTCTTGTGGGAAACTCAAGTCCTTTCATTGATTGAGAGTCAAGACTTGCTTGGGTTCATCACAGGAACAATGTCAGCACCACTAGCAGAGATTTCAAATGATACCAATGATGGCATGATGCCAAATCCAGACTTGGCTGCCTGGACTCGTACTGATAGACGGATCAAGGCGTGGATCACAGAAACCATCTCTGAAGAAGCACTTGGGACTGTTGTTGGCCTTACCACCTCACTCGATGTTTGGAAGGCCCTCTCAAATGCGTATTCACGGGATTCTCATATCAAACCAATAAACCTTTTTCGTGCATTACACGAGTTACTGCTAGTATATTATAAAAATAAAAGACAAGATTAACTTACTTCCTCATTATACACTGCATTGCTCTGGTTCTGGGTGTCCTCAGTGAGAATGACTGATTGATCATGGTCTCTGCTTGTTTCACCGTTTGTTCTTTCAACCTTAGTCGAAAGAGGCTGCTCCATGGATATGACATGTTCCTCCATTTTGGCAATGGTAGAGTGTTCACCTAGACAATGAGAGAGGCAAAATTCCCAAAAATTCATTTTGAATTAATATACAAAATTTAGTTATCTTGCAGCTGATTCATACTGAATTAATATACAAAATTTGAACTATTAAATCTGATGGTAGAGTGTTCCTATCTTGTAGTTATCTTGCAGCTGATCCATACTGAATTAATATACAAAATTTTAAGTTGGTTTGGCCTTTTGCAATATACAGAATTAATACTGAACCAGCTTGAAATTTTTGAATTTTGATTCAGACTGGGATACCTTTGCAAGTGAAAGTAAATTCTTATCACACATATAGTTATAATTCCCAACAATCCACTTTCACAGCAATTCACTATCACGTTGAATCTTAACTGAGTTGCAATACACAACTATATGTGAAAACAGAGGAATGCTCAGAACAAGTCTGCTTTAGTCCCAGAAAATACTAACATCTGATTTCCTTGTAATCACAATTCACAACAACTAAGGTTTAGTATAAAAAAATTTTCAAGATCGGCTTGATTTCCTCATAATCCCAGGAAAAAAAAAAAATTACTTCAAGAAGAACAAGTTTAGTCTCATATTCAAACTACAAACAAAACCCCTCAAACAAAGTAATTGAAAAAGACAATGCAAAAACCACAAAGCACCTAAATTAGCCAAAAGAAAAACTAAAAGATCTATTGGCAGATAGCAATTATAAACAGTAGATGAGAACAAATACCTCGAATCGGAAGATGATTTGAGCAAAGATTGCAGAATAATTCTAAGATTTGTATCTTGTGGCCGAAGCTGCTAAGTCAATGAGATAGAGAGTTTCGGGTCTTGACCCACTAGAATTTTTTTTGGGTATAAACTGGTGGTGGAAAACTGGAAATCTAAGCTAATAACTCAAAGATTTGTACTTTGTTGCTGGAGATCTCTGACTTGTGGCAGCTCAAAATTAGCCGGAGAGATGACTATCAAAGTGCGAGCGGTGAGAAGTAGAGCCGAAGGGGACTTGAGCAAGAACTTGGCGGTATGCAAACAGTAAACTGATGGATGGGGTTATACTGTTCTTGTAAACTTGTCAACAGGAGTACAATATTTTACTTACTGCTAAAACTAGACTCCAATTCTAGTTGACTTAATAAATAAATTAAATGACTTGAGTATTTCCAATTATTAAATTACAAAAATACACTCTAAGAAATTCAATAATAAGACTTATAAAATTCAATTACCCATTCATTTGTTTTAGGGAAAAAAAAAAAAAAACACTATATGAACTTTGCATGCATCAAAATCAGATAAACTCTATCTTACTTAAATTTGAAATTATAATCCCTTAAACTTTGATAATGGTCGCAATCAATCTTTTGGTTAACTTTCAATCAATATTAGGGAAAATTGAATTGTAATAATTCAAACTTTAGGGTTTAATTACAAATTAAATATTGAAGTTTTGAAAAGGTAACAAATTGAACCTTGAGACCAATTCAGGTAAACGGTGTTAACTTCTGGGGTTAAGTGATACGGTGAGTTTTAATTTTAGGTGCAAAATAAAAAAAAATATAAAACCATCTGCATAGAGAGAGAGAGAGAGTTGCGATACGAGATTGAGAGAGACCGATATCGGTGTGAGCTTGAACCAACATCAAATAAGCCAACGCAAACGTCGGAGAAGACGTACCCGCACAATAATATATCTTTTGGTGGAACTGGTGATTGGAGGATAGCCCTTTTGAGCTTTTTGTGGTTTGTTGTTGTGTGTCTATGTGTGCGGCAATGTGTTGTTGTGATTGTTTACTTTGGGTTTGTGATCTTGGAGTTCGGTTTGGTTGAATTTTTTGATTGGAATATACCCTTTAGATTTGAGCATTTGTGCTTTTCCTCGATGTATTTGTGTGTGTGTGTGTGTGTGTTGCAATGCTTTGGATTTGTGATTTTGGGGTTTCACTTTCTTTGTGGAAAGTGCTTGTTGATATTTGTTCCAACAATACAACTTCCTCTGCTTATCAACAAATCCCACTACCAAAAAAAAGAAAAAAAAAAAAAAAAGAAAGGAAAGAAAATAAAACCAAGCAGATGCTGAGAGATGGATTTGATGAAACTAATTGACGATGAGTGATTACAAGGCGGAGATGATCAATGATGGCATGGAAGAGTTCTATGTGGATTTCTAGCGCGGCCGGAGTGAGGAAAATATTTTAAGGTAGGTTGAAAGCCTAGAAGTATTCTATAAATCTTGACGGTATGAAAAATTTTATTTAATAAAAAAGGCACACCTAATTAGGGGAGACATAATTAAAATTAAATTTATAAGTAAATCAACAAAAATCAAATTAAAATTAAATCTAAAAACTAATTTTTATACAACATACAAATGCACATATATATGCATCAAAGAATCATCAATAATGATCCAATGTATTGCCTGCCCTTAGGCCCCAACATAACCCCTTACTTACACTCAGCACAACCAATAAATCAATAACAAACACAAATACACAACATAAGCCATCCACTGATCCACGCACTGCCTGCCTGCCCCCATGGTAAGACAATATGGACATAGTAAAGGAAATGCAAATAACAAAAAATTTCAAATATCATTATTTTTTGAGTTATTGTATTACTCTCACTTTAATATCACTAATATTAGATTTCACAGTCTACAATGGGTAAATTTGTACAGGGTGATTTGAGATTTGTTTATTGTTGATATGTGATTTGGGATTTGGGATTTGTTGTTGGATTGTTAGGGATTTTCAGATTTGGGATTTGTTTTGCTACCCTAAACACATTTTCTTTTTATCATGTAGTTATGTGATGAGCTAGATTAGCCACTTTCTTTTTTCTTTTTTTTTTGTAGGCTTTAAGACCCATGTGTAGTTTGGGCAAATTTTATGTTAGAAAGCTAGATATTTGGGCTGAGTTAGGGGGCTTAAAGAGTGAGCTAATTGCCTACCCATGATCAACCCTCTCTCTCTAGCCTCAACTCAATCTCTCTCTCTCTCTCTATCTACGACTTTTTAATTTTAATTTTTAATTGGGTACCTAAAACTAAAATGAACCATATTACTTAACCCCATAAGTTAACACCATCTACCTCAATTGGTCTCAAGGTTCAATTTGTTATTTTTTCAAAGTTTCAGGGTTTAATTTGTTACTTTTAAAATTTTAAAATTTAATTTGTTACACCCTTAAAACTCTAGGGTTTAAAATGTAATTTTTCCTTAATATAATGCATGGAAAATTCTACATGTGCACTGAATGTGATAGCATCTCAATAAAAATTTATTTTAACTCATTAGTTTTTTCCCCTTTCCCTTTATCTTCTTCTTCCTTCTCTCTCTAACTCTCTGTTTCTTCTTCCTCCTCTCTCTAACTCATTTGGTTTAGCCATTACCCCACCACCAACAACTATTACTCTGCCAACCAGAACGAGTGCACCACTACCTGGAGGGGCATCAATTTGGTTATTGAGCATTTTTATTACTCTTATCTTCTCCATTCCTCAAACTCTTTATCCCTGTTACTTTCTTTAAAGTTTTATCATGCAAATTAATCACTGAAAATTACTTTCTATATAACTTGTTTCCTTTCCTTCCTACCTGATTACTCTTTGCCTCACTTGCAACTCTTGTTTTTTTTTTTAATAATTATTTTAATTTTAAAATATGGGGGAGCCCTACTTTGAGTTGAAGTACAATAAGAAATATTAATTTGATTTGAACTTAGAAAGTGCAGTGATATGAAAAAAAAAATTGAATTTCAATTATTGTAAAAGACAACAAATGCCGTTAGTTCGTGTGTGTGTGTGTGTTTTTTTTTAATAACATGCTATACTTATCCCTTTGTAGAGGTGGGGCAAACCGCAAACTAATCTTTTACTTTTATATTGAAGGAGTTTTGGGGAAGGTTCGGGGAGCATCAACACTCAGTGACATATTTTGTCATCTACTTACAAAATTAAGATTGATTTCACCATCCAGTTTCATATTTTGTGACCAAAAATCTCTAATACCAACTATAATAAGCTATACTGTTCTTTAAAGTGAGACTTGTTGGCTAAAAGAGCAATGTTTTTTTCCTTGTTCTTTCTTTTTCTGGGAAAAGTAATCATTAAATTAAGGACAGTTGAGGTTTCCTGTATGGTCTTAATAATTAGAATGAATCAAACTCATATGAACAAGTAAAATGACAAGACAAAAGAGGTTCCAAGTGTTAGACTATGTGGAGCCTAGTGTTGTGTCTGATTTGGATTGGACTGACTTGACATTGAAAGTGTTATGGTTTTAAATGGATATTTTGTGAGGCTTAGTGCTCGTTTGGTAACGCGTTGGCAGAGTGAAAACTAACTAATTCAAAATACGTGTTTCTAAAATGGAGCAGATGACTCCATTTCCAAAAGGCAATAGATATAGGTGAGGAGCTTTTAACATTACCGTTAGAATTTAACAATGTTGTTAGAAATTTCACATATTATCCCTAGACAGGGGCAGATTTAAGGTGGGGGCAGTGGGGGCACCTACCCCATTTAAAAATTAAAAACCCTATAAAATTTAAAGATATTTTGCATAAATTCTTAATCATAAATTCCCAAGGCTTCGACCTAATAAGTAGGCTCAAGTTGGTAATGGGGAGCAACTGATGGATTAGGTGATGATGACGTAGCACATGAGGTCTGAAGTAACAAGGTCAACGTGGCTTCTTAGCTCGGCCCATTAATGTGTCTGAGATCAAGAAAAAGGCCAAGCCAATCACCGGATCACCAAGCAATACTTCTGAAGTTCCGAGAGCTCAAAAATGAAGTTAAGTCCAAAAATTGTAGGTTTTCCATTCCGTGAGATCACCTCGAGAGGCTTTACAAGCACCATCTAAAATGAATTTAATCAAGCCTCAAGGGTGGAGCCAACTGATAAGTATAGTGACACAATCACAAAATATCATGTGTCTATGTTAAGGTGATACACCAACACCTCAACAGATTGTGAAAAAAAATTACAAGAAATGTTGTATATAGCATTGCGTTTAGAGCATTAGTAATGGACCAACAATATTTAGAAAAGGGGGTCAATTATGAGTTACAGTATTTAAAAAAAAGAGTCAATTATGAATTGTCCTTCAAAACTTACATTACATAATAATTTTACTTTTAGAAACAATATAAGTCCAATGACGATTCAAATAAAAAAGAAATCCAATGACAATTAGAAATTTAGAATACAGAAAGAGGAAAGACAAAGTAGCTTTACAAACCCAACAATTTCAGAGGAAAAATAAAAACATGTTTTTATTAATTACACAGCAATCATAAACTAGAGGAGCAGACTTCATCTTCCCATTTTCAGCCAGCATTATGCACACTATTCATTTCAGATGTGTTGTCTTATGAGGTAGCTGCAAATAGATTCGATGCACTTAACCTTTTCGATGGTGGATAGTGTAGAATGTCTGCAGAAAACTTAAAATGATGGCAACAAGTGCAGCTAATAAACCAAAAACAGACCATGGCTGGCTAAAATATTTGTGACGTATTACTGCTATCCAGATCCGTTTCTTGCTGTTATAGTGCTTTTCAATTTCTTGTCTAACACCTTGGTAAATAAGCACATCCACCGGCCGCCATTTTGTGCTCGATATCTCTTTCAACATTTTAAACGCCTCTTTGTCACTGTTGAGGGTGTGGAGAATTATACGCTTTGACCGGAGCACTTTCACATCCTCAGGATTTGCAATGAGTGAATTCATGAAACTGATGTAAGATGTAACTGTAGCATCAATATAAGGAGCACACATTTCAAAGGCTATCAAGTTTGTATAATATACTAGTGCATCAGGAGTTAGGAACAAGGGGGGAAGTATAAGCTCTCCAGTGAAGAAGCCAGATCTGAATTTAACATCTAGAAGAGAAATTGATTTTTGAATTTCCTTTTTTGCAGGATGAAGAGAAATAGAATTGCTTGGCTTGAATTTGATCCCCTTAGCATGAAGATCACTAATTGAACCGAATGATGGAAGACAACTAATGTAATCCAGATTCTCTTGATTGATTTTCTCAAGACCACCAAGTTTGGAGATTAGTGTGGTTTGAAGTGCAAGGAGATGAACCGGTTCCTCGGCCTTATTTGGTGTATCTTGTTCCTTGGCCTTATTTGGTCTATCTTGCTCTAGAATGATTCCCCAATGCCTAACATTAAGCCTTGACGTCACAATTTCTAGCCCTTCATTTTCCTTGTATATATTGCTCATCAAAACATTCAAAACTCTGAAAGGAATTTGGTTCTCTAGCAAAATCGTGTCTAGAAGTGAATATTCAAGCTTGAAGACGTCTAGATGCTTACTTACAAACTGCTTGTTGTGAAACAAATCTAGAATGAAACAGCCATCCTGAAGCATCATCAGTGCAAATTCTTTATCAGTATAGCTGCCCGTTGAACCATCTACGTAACAACTTCTAGCGTGCTCACTCAGTTTAAGTACCTTAATGTACAAGTCCTCAATCGATTTTTCATGTTTACGAATAAACTCCTGCATGACCTTTGTTTTTATCGTTTCTACTGCCTGGAGTTCAGGTTTTCCATGGTGGTAAGGGCCGAAAGAAACAATCTTGGGATCATAATATTCCTTGCTTCTTTCGTCAGTTCGCAGTATTGGTGGTACTTTGGGACAAGAGACATTCCGGGACTTGTTTTCTTGCTGGGCAGCATTTTTCAGTCTGTCTTCCAGGTATGTTACTGCCTCTGTTTCCCTCTCTGTATACTCGTTCTGCAGGTTCACCATAGTTAGGAATACTTATCTAACTATATATTTAGGATAAATATATGAGATTTTGTAGGAGTCACATGATATGAGAATGATGGTGCATCAATTATTGATAGTGTTATGTTATGTAAGCTAAATCTTTGATAATGGATGAGCACCACGTGGCATGCGAGTTTCCATCTCGTTGTGCAGATCCACGAGGTGGGACCCACGTGGAACATATGTATCACCGCCAGGTGAGGGTCGGTCCTTCGAAAATGTTATTCCATATATATAGCAATAGCAATAGCAATAGCAGTAGCACATCATCCCCTGAATGGCAGATAATTAGCTGAAAATTATCATTATGCTAGCGTCGAAGATTTGGAACAACAGAAATATGCTACGATCGATACGAGGAAGGCAGAGGGATTTAAAGATCCTGATGAATCAAGCTATAAACTATTTGGAGGAGTATGCAAACTGATCGTCAAGAATACCGAGACAAGTAAATCAGCACCAACTAGGATTTAGGAACCACCACAACGAGGACTTTACAAAGTTAATTTTAATAGAGCAAAATGTGGTGGGAGTGGGTGGTAATTTTTGATGATTATGGGTTAAATGATAACAGTCATGAGCAACAGAAAAAACAAAAAAAAAAAAGGGTCCATAATAGTATTTTAAACTCTTAGGAAGTTTGATAATAGAGTTTCCCTTACAACAATTTTTCTTAATATTTAATTTTTATGTACTTATAGTAAATCATATGATGAAAGTACCATCATACTACGTGCAAATTCGTTATTCTCATAAGCGCTTGTTGAACCATCAATGCAACAACTTTTAGCGTGGTTATCCAAGTGAGTGGCTCAGTGGTTGGTAGAGTGGATTTGTGATACTTGGTAGATTTCTAAGTACAAGTCCGAATCCCCAACTCCACTGGCACTTGGATGGGGCGGGAATACGCTATGGTTCAAAGCTGTCTTACGGGATTGTCTGCCTTCTCGACAGGCCCTTCATGACTTATTTCCCCACGGATAGGAGACTTTCATGGTAGCGCCTAGGGAGGGAAGTCACCTCTAGGTTGCCCCTCACCTAACCCTTTTTTGTTTAGCAAAAAAAAAAAAAAAACAGTTCAAATAAATTAATATTGTTAAGTACTCCTGAATCGATTTTCCATGTGTCATGCTATGAAATAAAATTCATCATGGCCTTTTTTTTTTTTTTTTTATCGTTTTCGCTACTCAGTGTTCAGCTTTTCCTTGGTGGTAAGGGCCAAAAGATGTTGAGTGTACACGTGTACGTGAATTAGTAAAGATGTTGAGGAATATCATAATTGGACACAAATCAATAGACTTAAACTTTTGAGTTAAGTGGTGTTTCTATGTTATATTAATGCCTTAATTGAAGTCTCCCTTAAGTATTATCTCCCTAACAATTGCTCTCAGAGCCCATGGTTGGAGCAGGTATGGTATACTTTTTGTTTTGTATGTGTGAGGTGCACTGGCGGAGCGAGTATAAGGCTAGGGTCGTGCGCACCCTTAGATTTTTTTTTTTTTTTAATATTTAAAAAAAAAAGAAAAAAAAAAAAAGAAGAGGATTTTATAAAATGTGCCCACCCTTTTTTTTTTTTTTTTTTTTTTCCTGATTCGTTGAAGTGGACATGTTGTTTGTGAAGGATTCATATAAAAAGAAGTTCAAGTTCTTAAGTTGTTGTGAGTTGCATCAATGACTTATCTACTGTGACTATATAGTCTAGGTACAAAAATTTTGTTCTAAATTATAAAACTCCTTATTTATAGTGGATTGCCTTAATTAGTTGGTGTATGTTACATTTAGTGTGGTGTTTTATTTTTTGAAGAGTTGTTTCATCAATTTTCGGCTTCGTCACCAAATCTTTGTGTGCTTTATTACTTTTCTTATTATTGCTTTATGATTTGATGCATGCTAAATATGTCATAAACAATAATTATTTTGTGGATCACATACTAATATTTGAATAATTGAAAGATAATTCATAATTTCACTCTATAATTATTATAGGGGTCAAAACAAAAAAATTTAAATAGTGAAAAAGGGAATATATATATATATATAATAGACTATTAAAATAATTTAAAATAGATAATGAAAAATCCTTTTTAAATTCTTGAAACTTTAGTAGTAGAGTTTTTATTCTAATAGTATTTTAAAAATTTTGGAACTTATGCAATAGAGTTTTTGACTTAGACCATATTATTTAAATAATTTTAATTTACTTACATTACACATAGGAAATGTACATTGTACAACATGTAACACCAACATTAAGTCACATGCACTAAACATAACTTTTTTTTTTTTGAGAGGGATCTAAACATAACTTCTTTAAATTTTTTTGATAGGTAGAGGGATCTAAAACACAACTTAAAACCCAACTTTTATTGTACTACATTAACAATACGCCGTTAATTCTTCCAAAAAATAAAACAAGAGTTTAAATACACTGTTAGTCCTTAATATTTACCTAAGTCACACATTTGGTCCGTAACGTTTAAAATGGGCAAGGTTCAAACTTTTTATTATGCTCAAATTTTTCCATAATCTCAATTAACAAAATGTTTATATATTTCATATTATTATAAGAACGATAACAGAAGTAATCAATGGGCTTAGGTCTGCCTTTGCTCCTCACCACGTGTCGTGTGTCGATGTGCGTAGCCCTTAGACTCGGGGTTCAAGATGGAGAGTCGAGCCCATTACTCATGTCAACACATTAAGGTTAACGGTGTGTCTTAAAAATTGCACAAATAAAAGAAGCCCACAAATGAAGGAGTGAATTCAATATCAACTATCAATTGTGATTTACATTAATAGGTCATAAAGAGGTGTAAATTTGGAGAGATGTGACGAGGGAGAGATAGAGTCTTGCCCCATTTTTGAAGTCTATTGGTATCTACTATATGTGGCACACACGCACTCACTCGTTTGGGGGAGTAACCAGGGGCTGATACAGGATTTTGTCAAAGTGGGGGCAACTAAGAATTCATAGCTACTCAGTCGACCTAACTATTGCTGTAGGCTCTCTCGTTCTTTTTATTTTTTCAAAGTGGTCCTATAATCTTTTCTATAAACAACACAGTAGGGGCAAATACAAAAAATTTAGAGGGACAAATGCAAAATATCTTAAAATTTTGAACTAATTTATAGGGTTTTTAATATTAAAATAATAAATGAAAAAACTAAAATATCCTTAGAAGTTGTTTTTGTATTATTTTAATATTAAAATTTCATTATTTCCTATAAAGTGGGAGTATTAAATGTTTTCTTAACCATTATCATAAGGACATCTGTTAAATATTAGAGCCAGATCAGATGTACTGGATTAGAGCCACCTTGGTTGTTATATGTCTGTTATATATGCTATATCATAGCCGGAGTGATTATTAATAGGAGGACTGTTAATTTTAGTTTATATGCACAATTTTCTATGTGAACTTGAAGATTCATATCTAGGCTATGCTTAAATTTATTGAATATCTTATATTCATGATATTGAAAGCTTTTTGTATACTGAAGGTATTTTTAATTGTGTTTTTACTCTTTCCCTATTTGTTAAATGTGTTTGTTCATGCTTTCAGGAAAGAGGGATTATTGTTTATTGAGTCTTGTCAGTTATAGTTAGTCCGGGTTTAGTCTGTGGTTTCTCAAGACTGTATATACTAGATGAGTATGTAGTAGGGTGTTTTATCATGGAGTGGCCAAAAGGTGATTTATTAGGTTTTTAGTGTTGTCCAATTCCAAGATGATTTCATGTAATCAAGTTCAAGTTTATTGATATAATTCAATGTAAAAGTGGGTTACACTTGTATACTTCAAGAAGCTTAAGAAATTGCTGATTTTTGGAGGTCGCTAAAGCAAGAAGGGAAAGGCAAGCTCGAGCAAGTCATTAAAGCCTACTCTAAGCTCGCCTGACACTCACTCAAGTGAAACATCAAGCAAGATTACGAAAAATTCAATACCAACTCTATTTCCAAATCATGTTTGTGTTATGATTTCCACAGTAGTTTAACCCTACATGTAACCTATTTAAACCCCATTATACATGATTTTTCCCTAGAAAAAAGAGTGGAGAAAGGCAGAAACTTAAAGTTATTCAAAGAGAAGCTTTAGGCCTTCTCCTTGTGATTCAAAGATAAAACTATGGTAGTTTATCGCCATAATTGTGATCCAAACTTTGAAACCACAAAGTCCTTCCAGTGAGTTCAATGTATATTAAATATTCAAGGAGGTGTCTTAGAGTAGGTCAGAGTTTCTGATTCGTTGAAGTGGACATATAGTTTGTGAAGGGTCCATATATGAAAAAGTTCAAGGTTCTGAAACAGATGTGGGTCGCATAGTATGTTACTCTTGGAGGGGTTTTTCTTTTGAAAAATTGTTACACGCTAGCATCCTATCACTTTGTATTCTATACATGCAATTATAACCACCACCTTCACATATTTCAGATATTTTTTTTAGCTTGACCCACCCAATTGTTTCTTCTCGATTGGTGCATTACTCGAGGCGCACCCGCTCAAAGTGTCTTTCCGGTATTTGATGGCACAAGTACTGATTCTTTACCAATAATCTATTCGAGGGGGTATAACTGGTCTCTAGTTTGTTTTTGCCTTTACTTCTTCACATTTCCCTCTTTCTTGGCTCTAAGACTGACAGAAGACCAACTATAGGATCGAGCTTAGTGGGTCTTGAAAAGGATCCTCTTGAAATCATCAAACTAACGGTAGTTCGATCAACTAAGCAGGTACAATTGACATATGACCAACATCAATTCGAATGAGACATATCGATCCCGTCTATCTAAGTCGTTCATGCCACCACTCGAACCTATAAGTTCCCTTCTAAGGTTAGTGCTCCATTTAATCTTGTTGCTAGACTGATTATGATTTCTCAAATCAAGCGTCGTCTAGGCCTCTCACCTCTGACAGGCCAATCTCATATCGATATTTATTTATGTCTTACCAACCTTCAATCACACTTAATGCAACTGTAATTGACCCTTATTTGCTGGTCAAGGCAAGTCGTCTTAAAAGATATCCCATCAGTCGATTGAGGGGACTGGCCTAACGTTATATTCAACCAAAAAAAATAAACTCTCGGAAAGTAAATATTCAGTATTCCTAAAATACAATAAAATTCGAAACCATAAATCTTTGGAAAAAGAATGATTTTTTTTTTCAAAGGATACCTTGCAATATATGAATTAATTAAAAATATAAATATAAAAATATTTCCCTAATATCATTGAACTTTAAAATTGAAGTAAATATTTAGTAAAAATAAAAGAAAATAACTACCTTAAGTTATGTGGTAGAAGTACATAATTTAAAACTGAGTTTTTATCAAAATTAAAACT
>BKZX01022225.1:0-20732 GCA_014362285.1 Fagus crenata
ATGAAAAATTTACTTGTGTCCATGAGTGCTCTCCATTTAATTAATATTTCATGTAGTAATAGGTCTAAAGGATAACGGAGTCTAAAACTCTAACTACTATGAGTTTTAAGCACGTGACAAATTTCTACCGGCAGTATATTACAATAGGAGTGGTAGATCATGCACTAATTTCTCTTTTAATTAGTTTATTAAGCTGACATAATGTTAGTGTCCTTTTCACATTAATGGATCCCGAATGAGAGAGTAATTGAAATTACTTAGTTGAAATATTGCGAGTGTCTAATGTTGGCAGTTCTTGTGGTAACTGAAAGAGCTAACTTGCCTTTTTTCTTGTTTTGTGGGTTACTTCATGATTGTAGTTCAAGAGGTAAAGAGTTTAAGGGCTTGGCTGTGGAGAGTTCCTAGGGAAGAAAGAGGGGGTGTCCTTTCTATTTTTATTTTTATAAGACAACAAATGGTTTACACACCCTATTTAGTACATGTAGACACCCTATTCTGTACCCCTACACAGCTTAAGTCCTCAGTCCTAATGACGAAAAATACCAATTTATCAAAATGGTCAGCTTATGTTAAGCCCAACAAATACTATTATACAACTAAGGCCCAGAGAATCTAACTCATTTCAAAAACCCAATACCAATTCCTGACCAAATCGGCATACGCTACTTGTCAACAGAAACCCTAAAATCAATGAAACGTCAGCTAGGGTAACTAGGCTCCGTCCAAGAAACACTAAAATCATTAAATGCAATGAACTCCTCATTGTTGAAAAGAAGCACAAAGATATTAAGATTTCCTGTGCATAGTTGTCTTGCAAGCTTTTCTATTTAGTACAATTCCTACTTGTTGAGGATCCAATGCCTGAGAGGCATAGACGGTATAATACATTTGGACACATGTATCACACGCAGTTACTAATGTTTTAAAGTTAGCTTGTGTTCCCGTTCACTGTTAATTGACGGAACTCGTTAGAAAAGTAGCAGCTTTCTCTAGTTCTCATTTTACTAAACATATGTTATATTCTTCAGATTGTCAGAATTATATAATCACTCCTCTGAATGGAAAGGTATTTTTTTTGCTGGGCCCTCTGAATGCAAGTTAATTACCATCAAAATATACACGGATGCATATCCAAAGTAACAGACATGCAATTTACATAATCACAAATAGTAATAAATTTATATACAATATCCTCAACAAATAGTACAGGGTTAGCAGGGTACAATGTATTGATACACTAGACTTAGACAACCATGTCTTGGGCCTTGGCCTCTTGGGCCTAATGTATCCTACCATATTTAATTTGCTTAAAACCACTTATCCATATGAGATTTGGTGGAGGATTACTTGAGCCCACGTATGGGATAATTTGGATATTTCATTATTTACAGCTATGGACTCAGATTGCAGGGAGATATGCTCCTATTTTTGTCAACTTTTTGCATAACCTCTAATCTGTCTCAAAGATATGTTTATAATTTGCCTTAAATTAGGGTTTCACAAAAGGCTTGCTATAAATATGTTAAAAGCTCTATTCAGAGATCGATGTGCAAAAATTTTAGATTCCAGTTTGCTTAGTTGTAATTGAATGGAAGAAAAGATATTGAAAAGGAGAAATTTATATTATTATTTCATTTGTTTTGTGCGACATCAGAGAAACATCTTTTGGTTACAATATTAATTGGATCTGGTAGGTTTTTTGACAGGCCGTGTTATCTGAGTTGCAGTTGTGAAGTTTTTATTGTTCCTTTTTCTGTGTCTGCTCTTAAACAATTCATCATTTTCATTATATATATTTTTGAATTATATTGGCTGAATAGATTGTGATTGTTTGTATTATTTTTATTTTTACAGTTCCTTATTGAATTTATTATACGACTATAGGCTATAACCACAGATAAAAGAAAAGGAAAAAAAGAAGTATACGCTATAACAAACTTTTCTTGTCAACGTAATGCAACTTCGCGTTGTCTTACTTACGTCTACATCAATGCCTATGTTTAGCAAAAAAAAAAGAACTCTACATCAATGCGTATGGGAATGGAATACAGGTGCTTTGCAAGTAAACTTTTTTTTTTTTTTTGATAATCATTTGCAAGTAAACTAATTGAACCTATCATTGACCCTCATAAAATATCTATTCTTTGAGATGCAAAGGAAATAGTCATACATCATTCCTTCTCAATTACGGTCAAATATTGACTTTTAAAGGTGTCTTTCCTGGAAGATTCACAGCATATAATTCCAAATTCCAAAGTCAAAGACACAAGAATCCACATTGTTTAATAGAACAAGAAAATCAAATAACGCGTTTTCGACACATATGAGATGATCCATATGTTATAATCTCCTGTATTTGTAATAACGCCGAACCAGTACCTGACAAACCAGTCATCATAGCCCACCAAGATTCCAAAATATGCCTTTCCAACTCAAAATAGTTAGCACGGTTCCAAGATCTTGGTTTCTGTTTCCTCTAGTACTAATCTTTTTTCTTTTCACTATTGTCTCTTATGAGGCTGTTGAAGTCAACAACATTAATGTTACGGGTGTAGGTTTAATCATCGATGTTAATACCCGAATTGGAAAAGAAGAGAAAATAGCTATGAAAATTGCAGCTGAAAACTACAACACCACTTCAAAGACTCACAAACTGTCTCTCTATATCCACAATTCCCTTAGAATCACTTCTGCTGGTAAGTCTCTCAATCGCTTACCCAGTTTGTTTATGAAAAAATATGAATAACATGTAATATTTTTTTTTGTTGCAGCGGAGGAGATGATTGGAGAGAAAAAGGTGGAAGTGATTATTGGCATGCACACATGGCAGGAAGCAGCTCTAGTAGCTGATATTGGAGGTCAAGCTCATGTTCCGGTTATTTCGTTTGCAGCACCAGCGATCACACCACCTCTAATGACACTTCGCTGGCCTTTCTTGATACAAATGGCTACAAAAGGTTCCGAACAAATCAAATGCATTGCTGATATTGTTCATGCATACGATTGGCAAAGGGTCATAGCCATTTATGAAGATGAAGCATTCGGTGGCGATTCTGGGAAGTTAGCACTTCTATCTGAAGCTCTCCAAAATGTTGGTTCGGAGATTGAGTACCGTTTGGTCCTTCCACCATTTTCTTCTCTGTCTGATCCAGCAGAGATTGTTCGTGAAGAGCTGGTTAAGCTACAAAACAATACACAATCTCGGGTTTTTATTGTTCTTGAGTCATCATTAGCAATGGTGACTCATTTGTTCAGAGAAGCTAAAAAGATGGGACTTGTAGGAAGAGAATCAGTTTGGATAATTCCAGAAAGCATTACAAGTTTGCTTGACTCCATGGACAAGTCGGTTATTTTTTCTATGGAAGGCGCTTTAGGAATCAAAACCAACTATTCTGAAGAAGGCAGCTCAGATTACAAAGATTTTCGTACCCAGTTTCGGACAAATTTCAGAAATGAATATCCAGAGGAAGATAACTCCGACCCTGGGATTTTTGCTCTGCGAGCATACGACAGCATTAGAATTGTTATAGAAGCGATAGAAAGAATGAGTGGTAACACTAGTAGTCCAGAGATGTTATTAAACAATATGTTATCAAGCAATTTCTCTGGTTTGAGTGGCAAAATACACTTTGAAGGAAGGCAGCTCTTAGACACTAGTCCTATTTTGAGGATTGTAAACGTGGTTGGAAAGAGTTACAAAGAAATAGACTTCTGGACACCAGAATTTGGGTTCTCCAAGAACCCTTCTATGGAGAAAAATGATACCACAAATACTTTGGCTGGTCCAGTAATTTGGCCAGGTAACATAAATGGAACTCCAAAAGGTTGGGAAATGCCTACGCATGCAAAGCCATTGAAAATCGGAGTACCTGGCAGAACAACATTTGAAAAGTTTGTGAAGGTTGAGTACAGGGAGAAGCCACAAAAGGACAATTATACCGGTTTCTGCATTCAAATTTTTGACATGGCGTTACGCCTTTTGGGATATGATTTGCCTTATGAATTTCACCCCTATAATGGCACCTACAGTGATCTGGTTTATCATGTATATGATAAGGTAACACTTCTTTGCCTTTCAATGCTTTCATTCATTGAAAAGTCCTTGTTTATAAACATTAAAACATCTAGTGCATACACTACAAACATAACACCTCACATTATTCTGACCATAAAGTTTTCTATGTGCACATTTTATTTTCTGTTTTTAACATAAAAGGAAACAATTACTTCTAAAAACAACCATCCACATGTGCTTTTTGTAATTCTGTCTGTTAACCATCCTTTTGTGGTTGCTTACAAGTATAAGTTGGTGGAATCTATGACTAGAAACTAAACCACTCCTAGGAAAAGCAGTGAATCTTTTACTAGAGTTAAATTGACTAGTGAAGACTTTTTCTTTTTGCTTATAATTCTTTTATTTGGCAACAATTATTTGTTCCTGATTAGAATTTTATGATTGTCATGTACTCGTGTGGGTCTAAATACAACACAAGACTTATGATGCTGTCATTGGTGACATGACCATACTAGCCGACCGGTTGGAATTGGTGGATTTTACCCTTCCATACACTGATTCTGGCTTGGCCATGATAGTTCCAACAAAATCTGAAGGGTCGCCATTGATGTTTATGAAGCCTTTCACCAGGGAAATGTGGTTGGTGACTGCTGCAATCTTGATGTACACAATGCTCATTGTTTGGTTCTTGGAGCACCAAAACAGTCCAGAATTTAGTGGCCCATGGAAGAAACAGTTGAGCACTGCTCTCTGGTTTACCTTCTCCTCTTTGTTCTTTGCACATAGTAAGTATCAATTTTAAGATTAGAGCACAAGATATGCTATTATGCTTGTAGAAGCGTAACTATGTGCAGTAATTTCAATGATAATCTTGCACCCATAAATTTCTATGAATTGGAAACTGCATTTCTAAATTGGCTGAATGTATACTATTCTGCAAATTGCTGCTTATTTATCATTAGAAGATTCAACATGTTAATCACCACAGAGATATGTCTTAAAGTTACAAAAAGCAATCATACCACGTTATTTCGTGTTGCAGGGGAAAAAGTCTACAGCAACTTGACACGTTTGGTGATTATAGTGTGGCTCTGTGTCGTGTTGATCCTAACTTCCAGTTATACTGCTAATCTGTCTTCAATGCTCACTGTGCAAAAACTGCAACCAAATGTCACAGACATCGAGTGGTTAAAGACAAACAACTTGAAAATTGGTTGCGATGGCGATTCATTTGTAAGGAAATATCTGGAGGATGTAATTAAGTTCAAGCCAGAAAATATCGTGGACGTCAGCAGTGAAGACCTATACCCAGGGGAATTCAAAAGCAACAATATATCTGCTGCCTTTCTTGAACTCCCATATGAGAAAGTTTTTATCAATAAGTATTGCAAGGGTTACACTGCTACCATACGCACCAACAGATTTGGAGGATTAGGCTTTGTGAGTACTAACTCAAACATTATGAATTTCATGAGACTTCTTTTTTGACCATCTTTATAGAATTGTACAGTGTGTTTTGTGCACACACGCACATATACATAGCATTTCTTAATGTTACATCATCTAATAACTTTCATTTTTTTTTTCCTGTTTTTAGTAATGTTCTTAGAAATTAACATGCTTCTACTACTAAAGAATCTAATAGAAATCTTATACTGCCTCCCACGTAGGTGTTCCCGAAAGGCTCGCCAATTGCTAGGGATTTTTCTAAAGCAATTTTAAAGCTATCGGAGAATGGAGAAACAAAGTTTCTGGAGGATGAATGGTTGACACCCTCAAAAGAGTGCTCAACCAACATGACTTACAGTGAACCTGGAAGCTTGGGCCTCCAGAGCTATTGGGTTCTCTATCTAATATCTTTTGCCACTTCTACCATTTGTCTTTTACTGTCCATATTCCACTCAATCATATGCCCTCAGCAACATCAAGATCCTGTTGAAGGAAATGCAACTCCAGATGAAGAGAGTACTTGGAAGGAGGTAGTAAAACTTGTAAGAGACTTATATATTAAAAATCCAGGTAAAGCCGCAACTCTGGCAGAGACATCAAATACAAATGAAGACAAATCAGATGTAAATGAACACTCTTCGAGGAGGCGAGAAACCAATAGCACTTTTTACACTCTATTGCACCTTGAGTCCTCCCCGCCTAGAATCAGAGCCAGAAATTCCATCTAGGATAAACACTTCTTGAAATCAAACTTTAATAGATATAATAACAAAAAATGCCAAAATTTGATATACATTATTTATATAAAAGAAAAGAAGCTAATTATAGCTTTTTACAATTGATTTCGACATGTTTTTATATTTTGAAACTGGGGTCATTCTATAATACCCACACTTTTTTTGTGGGTATGATACCTACTCAATTGGTACTATCAAATGTGATATAAGTACCATCATATGTGATGTTGGTACTATCCAATATGATATTGATACTATTTGATTTTTTTTATATATTAATTTAAATAATAAATAAAAATGGTAGGTACCATCATATGTGAGGTAAGTATTATAATATGTGATATTAGTACCATTAATGTGAGATTTTATCTATTAGAGGTACGGTACCCACATGGGTACTGTAGAATTATCCTTTGAAACTGTTGCATAATAACGTCATTATCAATGCTATGAGAAATGTCTTTCTCTATATATATAATCATGCTGTCATTTATCTACTGATCACTCATTCGCATACACAATCAAGTCTTCCCAATTTTCGTTGCTAAAAATGCTATTTCCACAATGAAAGTCCCAACTGATAAGGTTTTAATGATAAACTCACCAAACATAAGTTATATTCTACAAATTGTCAAAATTATAAAATCATTCGTCTTAATGCAAGTTAATTGTCATTAAAATACACACGGAACTCAGAAGCATACCCAAAGTAACAGACATGCATATATATGCTCCTAAATCAATCTCAATTGCTTGTTAGATCAGCTAAATTTCAAGTGATTAAAAACTCAAAAGTAATAAATCACAGTGGCACAAATACGGTAAAATGAATCGGAAAACCTCGTCAAGATCGAAACCCGTTTCGTCTCAATAATCTAACGCATGAAAACGAGCACATCAATAGCCGAAGCCACATTGGTATATAATCCAAGAAATCCATCAACATATGCACCAACGTTCTCGCTACCTTGAGAATTTAATGGTGCAAGAATAAATCGTGCCCTCGTCAAGAGAAATTTAACTTGAGTTCGTAAAATCACATGATCAAGTAGTAGATATAGATGTAAAAAAAAATTAAAAAAAAATAAAAATAAAAATAAAAAAAAATAAAAAAAAGAAGAAGAAGATTGATTAGTGGAATTTGAGTCAATGTGAGATTTGTCATAAATTGTTTTAAAATCTTTTCTTGACTTGTGATACTGATGGAATCAAACCCTAACGACGACCCACCATACAATGACGAGTAATCAAATCTTACAGCTGTAGACAGCATTTAACCCACGTTCCAAATATGCCACCTTTAAACCCCATCAGTCAAAGTCAAAATTGCAATTAAAGAGCCCGAATCAAGGACCAAAAGGAGTTACGAAATCACAACCCGACAGTTACAAATCCAGGCATAAAATGTCATTTAATGCCTATAAACGGCTAGAAAGCTAAAGCTCTCCTATATAAACCCCAGGATTTCTCAGACCAAGGTATTCACTCTTTTTCTCACCTCTAAACTCTCTGAATTCGTGCTCTCACTCTAAAATCATTGCATTCTTTGCTGACTTAAGCATCGGAGGCTCCCCCCCACCGGACCACCGCCGGTGCAACCTCTTATTTGTTTCTCTGTTTTGCAGGTATTCATTCGTCGGAGAGAGCATCGTCCATTCGAGTCAACCAGTGCGCGAGCCCACTGATTTTTAGGCATTATCAGTTGGCGCCGTCTGTGGGAACGACTTAGTAAGCCATTGTCGTTCTTAGAGCAAAAAGGACCGCACCCCCCGTGAAATTCAGCAGTTTTACACCTCTGAACACACCTATCGACAAGCTCCTCCTGCAGATACAAGACGACCCCTCACTTCGGTGGCCAGGTAAGATACGCTCGGATCCTAACAGCCGACCTAAAAACTTGTATTGCAGGTTCCACAGAGATCATGGACATCTCACCGAAGAGTGCGTAGCCTTAAAGGAACAAATAGAGACACTCATCCGGCAAGGCAAACTGCAGAAGTATGTCAGTCGTCCAATGAATACCCGTCCAGCAAAGCCTCCAGCACAGAGGGAACAGGCCGAACACAACAGGCCAGGACCCGTAGGAGAAATCAGAACCATCGTTGGAGGACCAGCATCGGGAGGAACCTCAAGAGCCTCAAGGAAAGCATATGCGAGACAAGTACACAACATCATGGTCGTCCAGCGCCCACCGAAGAATATTCGCCTCGACGACCAAATCATTTCTTTCAGCGAAGAAGACGCCAGAGGCACCCATCAGCCCCATGACGATGCCCTAGTGATAACAATCAACATTGCAGGTTTCACCACAAGACGAGTAATGATAGACAATGGAAGTTCGGCTGACATACTCTACCTCCCAGCTTACCAACAAATGCGGCTCGACAAGGACAAACTGCGCCCCATGGATGCACCACTCGTAGGATTCACAGGTGACAAGGTTTGCCCGGTCGGCATTGTGACTTTACCAATTACAGTCGGCACTCACCCAAAGACGGTCTCTAAGACGGTAGACTTCCTCGTTGTCGACTGTCCCTCAGCGTACAAAGCAATAATCGGACGACCAACTCTCAACCGACTCCGTGCAGTGACCTCCACATACCACCTCCTCCTCAAATTCCCCACTGAACACGGGATAGGGGAAGTCAGAGGAGACCAAGTAGCGGCCATGGAGTGCTATCTTGCCTCTCTTGGACCAGGAGGACAGAACCAAACAATGACCATAGAAGAGCAGAAGATCCTAGTGAAGCCCTCTGGGGAGCTGGACACCATAGGGCTAGAAGATGGACGACCCGAGAGGACGACTAAAATCGGAACCAACCTCCCCCCAAGAATCAAAGAATCACTCATCCGATTCCTGAAGGAGAACAAGGATGTTTTCGCATGGAGTCACGAAGACATGCCAGGTATCGACCCTTCCATCATTTCGCACAAATTGAATGTTGACCCCTTTCTCCGCCTAATAAAACAGAAACGAAGGGTCTTCGCGCCAGAACGGAACAATGACATCATGGAAGAGGTGGACAAACTCCTGGCGGCGAACTTCATCAGGGAAGTATTCTACCCCGATTGGCTTGCCAACGTGGTCATGGTAAAGAAAAGTACCGGGAAGTGGCGGATGTGCGTCGACTTCACCGACCTAAACAAAGCATGTCCCAAAGACAGCTTCCCTCTCCCAAGAATAGACCAGCTAGTCGATTCGACAGCTGGTCATAAATTACTAACGTTTATGGATGCGTTTTCAGGTTACAACCAGATAGTAATGGACAAATGCGACCAAGAGAAGACGTCCTTCATCACGAACAGAGGGCTCTTCTGCTACAAAGTGATGCCGTTCGGACTGAAGAACGCCGGAGCCACCTATCAACGACTGATGAACAGAATGTTCCACGACCAAATCGGCCGAAATGTCGAAGTATACGTCGACGATATGTTAGTAAAATCCAAGGAGGAGGACGGCCATTTGGACGACCTCAGAGAGACTTTCCAGACACTCCGCAAATACCAGATGAAGCTCAACCCAAGTAAGTGTGCATTTGGTGTTTATTCAGGCAAATTTCTTGGTTTTATGGTTTCGCAGAGAGGCATAGAAGCAAACCCAGACAAGATCAAGGAAATTTTAGAAATGCGGCCACCAAAGAACACCAAAGAAGTACAAACACTGACGGGAAGAATAGCTGCACTGAATCGGTTCATGTCTCGATCCACGGACAAGTGCCTACCCTTCTTCAAAATACTGAAAAAGGCGTTCGAGTGGAATGACGAGTGTCAACAAGCATTTGAGGAGCTCAAGAAGTACCTGACGGAACCGCCCCTGCTTAGCCCGTCTAAACGAGGTGAAGAGCTCTACTTGTACCTGGCTGTTTCACCAACTGCAGTCAGTTCCGCTCTAATCCCAGAAGAAGAAAGACGACAGTTGCCAGTCTACTACACGAGTAAAGCGCTCAGAGGGGCCGAGGAAAGATATCCACCTATGGAGAAGCTAGCATTCGCCCTGGTGAACAATAGTATTGCTCACTAACCACCCACTGCGGAGAAGCTAGCATTCGCCCTTTTCACGAAAACTCCGCCCGTACTTCCAAGCCCACACAATAGTATTGCTCACTAACCACCCACTGCGGAAAGCGATGAACAAGCCCGACGCAGCCGGACGACTCATCCAGTGGTCAATTGAACTTAGCGAGTTCGACATCGACTACCGACCCCGAACTGCGATCAAAGCTCAAGCCCTGGCAGACTTCATAGCAGAATTCACCTCGAAAGAGGACGAGCCAACTGAAGACATTGAACAGACATCGAAATGGACAATGAACATAGACGGATCGGCAACAAAAGACTCAGGCGGAGTCGGCGTGGTCTTGAAATCACCAGAAGGTGACATCATCAAACAAGTCGTGCGGCTCCAATACCCAACCACCAACAACGAGGCTGAGTATGAAGCCCTCTTGACAGGACTCGAAATGGCGAAAGTACTGGGGGCAACAGAACTAGAGGTGCTTAGCGACTCCCAGCTCGTCGTGGGACAAGTAAACGGGGATTACGAAGCAAAGGAGGGACGCATGCAACGTTACTTGCACCAGGCCCGGCATCGAATAAGCCAATTCCGAGAGGTAAAACTCAGTCGCGTACCAAGAGAACAAAACACAGAAGCTGACCAGCTAGCAAAGTCAGCTTCATCGTCAACATCCAACGACAAGATCAAAGTCGTCCGGCAATCGAGCCTGCAGACGACAGAGATGAATCCCGTTCATGCTGAAACCTCCTGGATGACACCAATAATCTCATACCTACAGAGAGGGACACTGCCAGACAACCGCCACGAAGCCAGACGATTAAAGGTACGCGCCTCACGTTTTCTTATGTTGCAGGGAACATTGTACAAGAGAAGTTTCTCCCTCCCCTACCTAAGATGCCTAGCACCAGACGAGGCTAACTATGTCCTGAGGGAAATACACGAAGGAGTTTGTGGCAACCACTCAGGAGCGCGAGCCTTACAAAGGAAGGTTGTCAAAGCCGGTTATTATTGGCCATCCATGCAAGCTGACGCCAGCAGATTCGTCCAACACTGCGACAAGTGCCAACGTTTCGCCAATCTAGTACACTCACCCTCGGAAGCACTAGTGCCAATGACGGCACCCTGGCCATTCGCGCAATGGGGACTAGATATCATGGGACCATTCCCCATCGGAAGACGCCAACTCAAGTTTCTCGTCGTTGCGATCAACTACTTCACCAAATGGGTGGAAGCAGAGCCACTAGCAACCATTATAGAGAAGAACGTTCAGAGCTTCGTATGGAAGGCAGTAATCTGCAGGTTTGGAATTCCGCGAGTGCTTGTGTCAGACAACGGGAAGCAATTCGACAATCCCAGATTCAGACAGTTCTCTCAAGAACTGGGCATCCACAACCATTATTCATCCCCTGGCCATCCGCAAGCCAATGGACAAGTCAAGGTCACGAATCGTTCACTACTCAAACTCATCAAAACCCGACTTGAGGGGGCAAAGGGACTATGGCCAGAAGAACTCCCAAGCATACTTTGGGCCTATAGAACAACAGTCAGAATACCAACAGGCG
The DNA here is from genome assembly GCA_014362285.1 of Fagus crenata. Taxonomy (NCBI): domain Eukaryota; kingdom Viridiplantae; phylum Streptophyta; class Magnoliopsida; order Fagales; family Fagaceae; genus Fagus; species Fagus crenata. The sequence continues at coordinate 11,779 of BKZX01022225.1, forward strand.
AAACACCGTTTCGGATGACATTTGGGAGTGAAGCAGTGGTCCCCATCGAGATAGGAATGACGACACTGCGAACTTCAGCATACGACGACCAACAAAACGAAGAGCAACTCCGCCTCAACCTTGACCTAATCGATAAAGTTAGGGAAACAGTGGAAACCAGAATGAAGAGATACCAGGAAAAAATGGCGCGACACTACAACTCAAGAGTCAAGCCCAGGCAGTTGTCAGTCGGTGACCTCGTCCTTCGGAAGGTTACTTCAACCACCAAAAATCCTCTGAAGGGAAACTAGGTCCGAACTGGGAAGGACCTTATAGAGTCATAGAAATACGACGACCAGGGACATACCACTTGGAGGACATGGATGGACGACGACTACCTCATCCGTGGAACGCCGAGCACCTCAGAAAATATTATCCCTAAAGAGGGAACAACCTTGTAAAAATATACTTTAAATAAAGAAATAAGGGTGGACGTAGGCACTATTGCCGAACCACGGTAAATCATGTGTGTCAACCCATACCTACATACCATGCAAAACAATCTAAGAGTTGAACTGTATCGTCTAAACACGATCTTTCAACTTAGACAAACACACCAAGTTAAACTGTATCGTCCAACACGATCTTCTAACTTAGCTAATGTTAAACTGTATCGTCCAACGCGATCTTTTAACTTAAACAACGTTAAACTGTATCGTCCAACACGATCTTTTAACTTAACTAATGTTAAACTGTATCGTCCAACACGATCTTTTAACTTAAACAACGTATCATCCGTCACAACCTTTTAACTTAAGATAAAATATCCTAAGATTAACCATGTCAAACAGACACGACCCTTAAAACCGGACAAAACACCTAAATCATAAAAATGCGTCGTCCAAAACGGCCCTTAAGTTTGAACCTCCTAATTAAGAAACAAAAACTTCAAAAAAGCCATAATAAAGATATCATTCAAAGCCAAACGAGAAGGTCATGCACAGATAGAGAATTCTCGTCAAAATAAAAGATCAAATTCAAGCTTTGTGCACCGCCTTAAAACGACGAAACATGCACAAAACAGGAGTAAAACAAGCAAATGTTATAATGTTTAAAAAGAAAAACACCCTAAACACGGGCCCCCAACAGATTGTTTAAACACATCTAAAAATGCCCTAAACACGGGCCCACAGATTGTTTCAATATACATCTACAACAAAAAGAAAATCAAACCTATCCTACTTTGAAGAAACGTCGTCATCACCAGCCTGGTCCTGAGAAATGCCGGCCACAGAGTCCTCGTCGTCATAGGGTTGAAGAGCGGAGAAATCCAAACCGGGGAAGCGCTGGATGGCTTGCTTCCTGAAGGCTTCGAAGCCAGACAGGAAATAGCGAGTGTTGATGTCTTCAAAAGCCTCGGATGCTCTGAACTCAGACACCGCCGCCTCCTTGGCTCCCTTAATCTGGCCGACGAGATGTTTAAGGTCAGCGACAGCTTTATCCTTGGCATCAACCGCCGCCTTGACATCGTCATCTCTAGCCTTGAGTTCCTTCTTCAACTTTTCCACATCAGCCAGAGCCTCCTTCCTATCCCTCGTCAACTCCATGACGGCTCTCTTACTGTTCTTCATCTCCGCCTCGTCTGCAATGGACTTCGCTCTAAGCATGGCCAGATCCTCCTCAACTAAAGCGCACCTCTGGGCCATCACCATGGCCTCCGTCAGACCCTGCACACACGACTAGGTCAGAAGCCAAAAATAAAACAACGAAGCAAAGTACGCAAAGTAAAAACAAAGGACAGAGAGCCATACCCGCATCAAGGAATGTACCATAAGCAGCAAGAGGTCCTCCGTGTGGGCCACAGCATACTCGTCCATGTCCAGAGAGGTTATGGCGCCTTTTGCTCGGTCCATTGCGACGAGAGGACTCTGGTTTATCGTAGAAGCCGCAGTTGGAGGAATGAAGTCAGAATCCACCAGGATGACGGGCGGATCTCTTTGGCCAGAAGGGACGGCGGTTGGAATGACGGGAGGTGTGGGGATTGGTGCAGAAGGACGTGGGGGCGCTTCCTCAGCCCGCTTCGAAGATCCCTCGTCGGGCTTCTTGCGTTTCAGGCTAATGGGAGCGGCCGCCACCTCTCCCGATTGGGCCATTTGCTTCAGACGGTTCTTATTCAGCTTCATCGTGTTGATGCCTGCGAACAAAAGATGCACAAAGGTCAAAAAAAAAAAAAAAAAAAAAAAAAAAAAAAAAAGGGCAAAAAAAGAAAAGGACAAAAAACAAACCCATACATTGACAAGAAGACTTACGTTTCTTGTTAGCTCTTACTAAGGCCTTAACCGCGGAGCTTGGGACGAGTCCTAGCGAAAACGTCGCGAGCAGGTCCGGCTCAATGAAAATGTTGTACCGTCGGTCCTCTATGTCCAATATTCGTGAAATCCTCTCCTGCCAAACGGAATTCAGAAGCGGACGATCCAAAGCTGCAAAAACAACAGAAGAAACACATAAAAAAAAAAAAAACACATAACAAAACAACAAAAGAAAGACACACACCAGACGACGAGGGCACCCCCCAAGTCCTATGGACTCCAACGAAGTCACTTGGGCCTTCTTGCTGCAGCTTCTCCCAATTATCGCCACACACAAAGAAGTACCCGTCCTTCCAAATCCTGTCCGGCGAGGGCAACCCTTGGACGACCCTAGAATTTACGTCCCGGTTCTTAAACGTCCAAAAGCCCCGGGAGAGCGCAATCTGGACGGGCTCGTAGCAGAAGAGGAACTCATCGACGGTGAGATCCTCCTCCCCGTTGCTACTGACCCGCCACATCACCATGCACGAGATGATCGTGCGCCAGCCATTTGGGTTCACTTGCCCCGAGGCCAAAGAAAGAAAATCTAGCAACTCCCTAACGAATGGCTGTATAGGGAAACGAAGACTGGCCTTAAGGTCAGCCTCGTAGAAAGCCACGTCACCCTCGTACTTAGGGCAACATGCTCTCTCGTCAGAATCAGGAATTCTTATGACGACGTCATCAGGAATCTGATAACGACGTCTTATCCTATCAATGTCATCCTGGTGAAACTTGCTAAAATAGGACATGGCCTTCCATGACCTATCTATCCCAGGGAATGGACGGGAACCCGAGGTACTCGGGACCGCCTCGGACGAGACCTCTCTCGTCATTCCCCCGTTAGACTCATCGGAGAGCCCTTCCGGCAACTCCTCAGACAACGGAAGAGGCCACTCAGCCTCATTTGCTGCCATCCTACCCCTAACGGCTTCCCACGTATGAATAGCCGGACAAATAACGGAGTAAAGCTCCGCCGACAACCGGTGAAGCACACTATCGTTGGACACGAAACCCTTGATCGGAAGGGGACCTAAGCCGTTCTCGGCAAACCTAGAAACCCTGACAAAGAAAGACTTGAACGACAGACTCAAAGAATCCAGATTGACCGGAATAAACCCACGAAGGAAACCTGAAAAAGAAGGAAGAAGAAAAGAACGGAGGAGACTCACCGGAAAAACGCGAGGAGGGAGACCCAGACGCTCAAGAGAAATTTCTCCGTTTTGTAAATAGAACAAAGGGCCCTCGAACTCGGTATAAAAACCCCCCAAAACCCTTCCACATTCAAAAAACCGCCAAAAATCCGACGAAAAGACGCCTCGAAAACACCGACCAGTCGCATGACGACACGTGGCACTCGCCGCCGGAAGTGACGCCTCCTCATTAAAGACAAAAATCTGACGAAACGACGCCTTGAGCATAACGACCACTCACATGACGACACGTGTCACAAAGCCGGACGTGGCGGTACCTCGAGCTTGACGACCAATCACACGACGACACGTGTCACTCACAAACCAACGCAACGCCGTTTCATTAATTACAAGGGTCGGACGAAGCGACATCCCTAGCACGCCGACCAATAGAGCGACGACACGTGTTAATCGCCGCCTGAAACATCATTTCGTCATTAAATGAAACCTCCACTTCCCGAGGCAAAGTAAACCCCCGCTCCACCTCAGTACCCCGCACATCGTCAAAATATGACGATAGTATGGAGTAGGGGGCATCTGATACTAACGGAATCAAACCCTAACGACGACCCACCATACAATGACGAGTAATCAAATCTTACAACTGTAGACAGCATTTAACCCACGTTCCAAATATGCCACCTTTAAACCCCATCAGTAAAAGTCAAAATTGCAATTAAAGAGCCCAGATCAAGGACCAAAAGGAGTTACGAAATCACAACCCGACAGTTACAAATCCAGGCATAAAATGCCATTTAATGCCTATAAACGGCTAGAAAGCTAAAGCTCTCCTATATAAACTCCAGGATTTCTCAGACCAAGGTATTCACTCTTTTTCTCACCTCTAAACTCTCTGAATTCGTGCTCTCACTCTAAAATCATTGCATTCTTTGCTGACTTAAGCATCGGAGGCTCCCCCCACCGGACCACCGCTGGTGCAACCTCTTATTTGTTTCTGTGTTTTGCAGGTATTCATTCGTCGGAGAGAGCATCGTCCATTTGAGTCGACCAGTGCGCGAGCCCACTGATTTTTAGGCATTATCAACTTGTTTTGAGTTTTCTTGATGTCAAAGGAAAGCTTTTGGTAGTAATTTGATATTTATTGTCTACTAAGTATGTTATTCCTGGTCCACCAAGGAATAGGTATTAAAATCTTAAATATAAACAATGTAGCAAAAGGCTTAGTGACTTTGGCTTAAGAGCTACTCTCGTATCAAGAGAGGAGAAGATTTTTGGAACATAAAAATAGTTTATATTTTTAGTTCTTTTGGGGTTAAAAGATACGGTCATTTGCAGCTTGAGATTTTTTTTTATTTTTTTTATGTGAAAATCATCATTGGGTATATTGGGACTTTAGGATTGTAATGAGATTTTGATTCGTTTGATTTTGTATTTGTGAGAGGTTTTGTGTCTATGTTTATGAGATTTGTGTGTGTTGTTTGTCATGAAAGGTTGTGACTTGTGAGTATGGTTTACGAGGTCTAGTTGAGTATGGTTGTAATTTATATTAGCATTCCATAGATAAGAGCACATCGACTAATCACAGGGGGACACGTAACACCCTACTAGCCACGTGTATCACGATAAACGTAAGGCTTTGCCTTGCGTAGGTGGCTTGAGGGGACTCAAAGTAGTAACTATTGGAAAGCACACTCAAGACCAGACCAGTTGAGCCACGTTAAATATTAATCTTAGGTGGATGTTTATATTCTTTTTCAACTCAATGTGCGTCCAACACTTCAAAGAAAGTGATTTAGCCAAAAAAAACACTTCAATGAAAGTGTGATAACCAGATAATGATTAGATGATTAATGCTTTCTCAATCTTCATGTAAAGTCATCTTCCGTCTCTTTCTCATTTTTTTAGTGGGGGTCTTACGTTTCCTAGAACCATAGAGCCAAACTGCCAAAGTCTACTGCCTTTTATATATATAAAAAAAAAAGTCTACTGCCTTTTAGAAGCCATACATTGTCTAGGATTGTTCTCTCCCATTGGCTCAAAGATTGTAGTTACCCCATCAAGAATATTGTGGATGGGGTCAGAGACATAATTTTGTGCCATTTAGAAAATTCAAATGATAAAAAGGATTGAAAATTTGAAATCAACCTAAAAAACAAAGTAAGGTGAACCTGATGAAAGTCAATAGTCAATGGTCAACGCTGATGAGGCAATTGACTCAGCTTTCCACATAAATATGTAAATTTCAATGTTATTTGTTCACCTCATACTAAATATGCCAAACCATCCTTTTCTTTTTTTCTGAAAAGGGCGATAGATTTTTTTATTTGAAGTCCTAACTTCAAAGATCGTTCGTATTCTTCCGGAATTTTATTGAATTCCCATGTTAGGAAATTCAAACTTTTAATATAGTTGACCTGCATTTCACGTCAATTTGGTGGAACTTTGTATCAAGCTTGCAATTGAGACTTGAACTAGTCCTATTGAAGACTCAAATTCCCACTTAATTAGAAATCTTAATAATGCATGTTTAAGGTTATCGCGGTTAGTTGCTCACGATTGAACCATGTAGAGGCTCATTTTTTCGGTCCATGGTAGACCAAGTCCAACACCTCAGTGATCCACCAGAGGTCCAAAGCCTAGCAAGCCCAGTAGCCCACGGTGGATAAAACGTGGAAAGAAATGGCCAAAAAACCATCAGCCAAGCCCAAAGCCCAAAAGAAGAAGGGAAACCCAGCTCATCTGATCATCAGACTTAGGTCTGCCAGGACAAGGTTCAAAAATTCATTCAAAAAAGAAGAGGGAAAATGGCTGTCTTGGAAAAGCCATTTCTTTTCCCTCCTCTCTTGGCACGGTGCTCAAAGCACTGAAGGGGCATATTTCCAAAGATGAATCATTACATTGAAAAACTGGTCTTCTTCATTAACCATCAGACATGGAAAATACTCCAAAGAAAATGGTCTACTGTAGCACTGATCAAGAACAAGAAAGAAGGAAGGAAGCTGGTCCTCCACGCTGCCCAGTGGTCCACGGCAAGTTACCCAGTGGTCCACGGTGGATTACCCAGCGGTCTACACCAAACTCAGTCACAAAACAATCTGCGGCGGCGGCGCCAGCTGCAGCAGATGACTGAGGGGAATATAAGGTCTGAAAAGACAAAGAAATCTCCCATGGCCGCCCAAATCAATACCAGTTGAAGTAAGCAATGATGAAAGGCTAGTTGGTCATTTTCTTTGTCCACTGGCCGCGGTGGACTTCGTCACAGAATGATCCACGGCATCACCAGCTGAAACAAAAGCAACAATTAAAGGCTGAAAAGACCAGAGAAGTCTGCCATAGCCACCAAGGCAACCACCACTCGAGAGCAACGACCACCACAGCCCAGCACTCTGGTGGTCCTTGCTCCTCCACATCATGGAACTTAGGAAGCAAGGTTTGGAGGTAGGGGAATCAATTTACTCAAATTTCATTTGATCTGCCACAACAGAAGAGGTATCAATCTGTTGGGGAATGATACCAAAAATGGTAAGATCAAATCTAATTAATGCAAAACGTATGTGAGTCAAATCATCTTAAATGTTTCAGCCCATCATCAAGCATTAAATGCTTATCACCTCCATCCCCATAAATGGCCTGAAAATCCGTCGTCCGCCACAGATCAAATCAGATCTGCAGCAGACAAAAAATCATCAACTCAGCCCCAAAAATTAAACTCTGTCAGATCTCCGCCCCTTTATCTCTTGGTTAAACAATGATTCTCATGATGAAGAGGATAACAAATCAAACCATTAGACATAAACACCACTATAAATAGGGGTGAGAAGAAAAGAGGAGGAGTTGTTGGCTGATCAGAAAACTCTTAGGCTGAAAATTATTCTCCATTAGAGCTGACTTCAAAAGCTCAAAGGAGACAGATAACCAACAACAGTCCACGGGACACTTCCCGTAGGTCCACGGCAGACTAAAAGTACTTTTAGTCTGCCACAACAGAAAACCTACATCAAACACTTAACCCAACTCTCACTACAGACTCATGTACGTTTTGCACAGTAAATGATTCTCTTCCTACTCTCAAATCTCCTAAGTTCTATGATTATTACATTTCTTTGATCTGCTGCTACTTTTTGCAAGCCATAGAAGAAGTCAAGTGTATCATGTTCAACCTCTTGGTCCACGGCACTAACTCTTGATTTTCTCTTTTACTACTTGTCATGTGCATGGCATTTGCTTTCACTGATTATGAATTCTTAAAGGATTGAGTTTATTGTACTAAGTCTCAGCCCATGAGATTGATTCTATTTGTAAGTGAATCTGTAATATGCTCCACATTTATTATTACAACTGTATTTGTGGTTGCTAAATGTTCTGGTGGAAGTAAAATTATCAGCTCATTTTGATCTGCGGCATTGGTTTCATTGGTCCACCGTAACCTCCTACGTGAGCATTGCAGCCTGGTGAACTGAAAAATACTAGAGGGAAATGCACCATTAGCCTCTAAGTGGTCTACCACACTTGGAGTGGAGTTTTGGGCTCAACATCCTCCACACACACAAACTCAGCCCGTGTTCAGCCCGTCCGTGGATTGATACGTGGCCCATTCGGTGCAAAAATTTTGTGCATCCACAAACCACATAATTAATTACAATAAATCTAAGATCACAACATTTTCATAATATTTTCACAACATTGTCTTTTCTTTTTTTTGGCTGAACGTTTAAAGTTTCTCTTGGTTTTGCAATTTTCTTGTCTTTGATGTGAACATATTATCATGTATAGTGCTAAATGGGTTCTAGTTAGCTCAACTAGTAAAATCTCTTGTCGTCGAGTAAGAGACATAGGTTCAAATCCTGCCTACACCAAAAACCGATTGGTATTTTGACCTGATAGAAAGAGCAATCATCATAACATTGATGGAAAGGAAACCATACATTTCGCCTTCACCATTCTTGCCAATATTTACTCTTAAGGGTGTCTTTCTTGGCATGATAAAAAAAAAAAAAAAATTAGGGAGGGTGTCTTTCTTGGAAGATTCAGAGCATATCCTTCCAAATTCAAATCTTGAATTTAGAGCACATCCTTCCAAGTTCCAATCGAGAAAGATGTCCAATCCCTCTTAACCACTCCCTTTCATTGCTTAGAAAAGTCAAACTTCATAGAAGACAACATCAAAGATGCAATATTCCACACTGATATCTCCGAGAAATAACACTTTTTTTTATACAAAGTAAACTTCATAGTTTTACTTTTTTGTTTTTGATTTTGTTTTTATTTTCTATATTTTCTTTTTTATTTATTTTTAATATATAATTTTTTGTATGGTAAACTTCATTGAAATAGAAAGAATGCATTTCGTATTTTATAAATCTTTTTAAGGTTCAAAAGTTGAAAAAAAAAAAAAAAAAAAAAAAATAAAAAATTTTATTTGAAGAGAAAAAAAAATGTTACCTCTCAAAAGTGTTAAAAGCTCAAATATTTC
>BKZX01022229.1:0-15495 GCA_014362285.1 Fagus crenata
AAATCAAGTAATTTATCATTTAAATTTAATTGGCAAAGAGCTTTGTATATTATAATATTAATTTTGGAAGTGGGAAAAACAACTTACATACAATTGGAAGTGAAAGTCTTCGGTCCAATGCTCTAGTACACCATACCGGATGATTGTGACACGCGACCAAAAATGAACACGTATCCACATCATGTTCAATCCATTACATTGTGGCACCGAACCTAAGCCTTATCCCAAATTGAAATTGCTTCTAGACTTCTAGACTTCTAGTGACTTCATACCAACTAAAAAGCACACATATATATATATATATATATATATATCAAATGCTTACCAAATTTGTTGGTGAACCAATGAAACCACAACGAGCACCTAGAGCTCCCTTACCCTTACGCCTCATTGGTTGGATTGCTGCCTGAATGATGGGGAAACGCTTAAGATTGCAATTAATGAAAACATTTATGTCAGAGAGAGGACATGTGTGTGAAGGAACATAAAATGTAATAGTTAGAAAAGCTGACTTGAAGACTTGAATATTGTGCTTATGAGGTTTAGTCTGAATATCTTCCCTTTGTCCTGCAACAAGAAACAACTGAAACCAAAATGGCTCGTCAGAACCTTGGTCAACCCAGTGGGGGTTGGCCTTTAGCTCTTCGATGCCTTGGTCAGTTTATGGATCAAAAGATGATCGAGTATTTAATAAACAGATTTAAAAGAAATTTGGTGAGTAAAAAATGCACACCCTTAAACTGTTGCCTCTTATTCTATTTATACCCGCCTTCTACGGGAGATATTTCAGGATATTTACTTATTCCTCTTCCCGATAATTTAACTCTGCCATTAATCAGAGATATTTAAGCAACTTGTTTAGTATGCCCCTTATCAAAACGTGGGTTCTGTCAGTTTTAATTAGTGAGTTTTTCCATCATTCCTCTGCCAGTTTATCATGAGATTCATATATAAGACGTATTCTACACTCCTTAACCCAGATATTTTGTGCATTGATGGGTGATAAAGTAGACATCAGTTCTTAGCCCCCAATTTTAGAGTTTGTCAGAAGAAACATTTAATGCTACTTACTTCAGATGTTTCAGGCATTAAATGCTGGGTTCCAAATTATTCCCGATTCATTTCAGCGTAAGCCGAGCTATAATCTAACCGTGCACTGTATGAACGGAATATTGTGGATAACATGATTCGGTATGGATCGAACACCGTAGATAAGCTATGGATAAGCTGTATGGACCGAACACTATGGATAAGCTGTATGGATCGAACACTGTGGATAAAGCTATGGATAAGCTGTATGGACCGAACATTGTGGATATGGACCGAACACTACATATAAGCTCGTCCTTAGCCGAGCTATAAATTCTTGTGATTTAACTAAACCCCTGACTTTAAGTTTTGGTCTTGTTAGTTCCAAATTATTTCCCCTCCAATTACCCCCTTGTCCTGACCCTTCCCGCCTGTTCAGAAGAGTCAGGACGAAACATGCGTCCCAATAAAAATCATCATATCAGTTTTATTATTTTTGAAGTGACGGTTTTTTCATTTCCAAGAAAGGAAACGAAGGATTTATGACAAGATTAGGGGGAAATCGATTTGGTTTCCCCAAACAAGTTTATAACCCCCGGTTATGACTCTATTTCATCATCTTCCCTTTTTTCAACTCTCCACCCTCTCGCGTTCTCAGAAGCCATAAAGACCCAGAGCTTTAAGAATCCCCTTTTCCAGTAAGTTTTCCTGTCATTCTCACTTAGATTTCCTTTTCATCTCTTTTATCTTCCGATTTTGCACTTTAAGTCTCCGTGGAAATAGCTAGGGCACATAAACTAGCTCACTTAGTTAACTCCGATGAGAGCATGAGGAGTTTTAGGGAGAGGTACCTAGTGCCAGAGGATGTTAGGCTTAAGTATTATCGTATTAGAGACCTACCTCTGTTGAATCAGAATGAAATACTCATCCCTGTCATGTGTGTGATAGAGGGCGGGGTTAGGTTTCCTCTCAACCCCCTCCTAATCAATTTCCTACAAACAGTAAACGCCTGTCCCGGCCAACTGTCCATTAATGTCTTCCAAATAGTTATGGGCGTAGTCGCCCTTAATCGCCTATTGAAGATCAACCTAACAACAGAAGACATTTTACATATTTACTTATACACTTGTCCGGGTTCGGAATCGGACACCTCTTGCTACCTCAAAGCCAAAAACGTTAACACCAAGCTGGTGACCGGCCTGCCTAGTACCAACAAAGGGTATGACAACAACTGGCTAGTTGTCTCCGGGAATTGGTTCACGGGCGGGTCATCTTGTCGGAATAAATTCGGCCGTCCAAGTTAGATTTTATTTTAGACTAATTTTTGGCTTTAAGGATAGTCCGAACACATTTCTTCTTTGATTGGGGAAGAAAATGGTTCGTTAGGTGTGAGTTCGAATGCCCGAACATGACAACCTTTGTTTCTTACGGTTTCTCATTTTGTTTTGCAGTTCCTTCTTAGTTGAACATTCCAGCTACCGCTATACATTTTGAAGATCTGAGAACGGCTCTCAATACTAACATCTGCGTTGATTGATTCGGTCAACCAAGATCGGCCCCTCTATTGCTCGGATATCAGCCTCTGATCGGAAATTTTTAGACGATCCTACAGTTCCGCGATCTTAGGAGACGCCAATAGAGGCTCTGGTTTTGTACGTGGCTCAACCTGCCTCAAACATTCCTCACATTGATCACCCCAACCTCATCCCAACTAAGGAAGTATCGGAGATGGCCCCTCCCGTTGACATCTTTGAAGTGATAGGAAAGAAGTCGAAGGGGGCTGGTAGCTCTAAGAGCAAGGGTAAAGCCAAACAAATTGCTCCGCCTAGAAGATCGAGGAGGGCCATATTTGAGGCCATCGCGCTATAATCGCCCTAACCTAGTGAGGAACCGAGTTCGGCGCCCACGATCGAACAGAGCGGCCTTCCAAAAATAGTGGAACATGTGGAGGCCGAACAGGCCGAGGAGCAGGCCCTTAGGCCAAAAAGAGCCAGGGTTGTGATCGAACAGCCCGAACTTCCTGGTCCTTCATCTCTGGGTGAACCATGGGTGCCGGAGATTATGGTGGGGGGGCAACCGGTCACAACCAACCACACCGTGCTCGATACTTCCGACATCGAGTTCTCGGCCAAGGTGGCTCATGCCCTGACTAAGGCAACTTGCCTCCCAGGGGACTATGAGGTATGGGAGGATATGTCCTCGGGCAGGATGTTCCGCCATATCTCCCGCGGATTGGTAATGGTATGGTCTCTCAACTGAATCCTTTAAACTTTCACTAAATATGTTATATTCATTTATTGTTTCTTAACCTTTCGCATTGACTAAACTGTTTGTATTTTGTTCTTAGGCTGCCCAGGGCGTTCAGGCTGCGGAGGCCAGGGCGTACGACCTCCACAAGCGCCTGAAGGAAAAAGAGGCTGAACACACCAAGGCTATGGTCGATGTGTTGGCAGACGCCGCGAATAATTACGGGACCCTGGAGAAAAAACATTTCGAGACTATCAACCAGATGAAGGAGGCCGAGGAGAAAGCGAGGACCGAGTCCGAGTAGAGGGTAAAGGTTAAAGCTGAACTTGTCCAATTGCAAGAAAAGGTCAAAAAACTTGAGGCCGAATGCATCCGTTCGATAGGTGAGGCTAGGGAAGAGGGCAAACGAGAAGGCAAACAAGAAGGCAAGCAGGAGGCCTGGAGCGAAGTCAAGGATCAAGTACATGGGGTCTACAATAGGAGCTTCCGAGATGGATGGAAGGCTGCCTTGAAGAAAGTTGACACTCTTGCTACTTCAGACCTTCTTGTGAGGGAGAATACGCCTCTGCCTTATCTTGAGGCCGGTCTAAGAGAATCGAACAAGGAAGATGAGACAGACGAGGATGATGAGAATGATGAGACTGGAACCGAGGAAGTTGGCGATGTCCGAGAGGATCGTGCAGTTAACCCTGCTCCCATTATTATTGACGATCTTCCTGCTCCTACCGGTCCAGCTCCTGTCGATCCAACTCCACCGACCGAAAATTAATCTTTACTTTTATGTATTTTCCCTTTTCTTCCTTTTTTATTTTTTTTTATAAGTATTTTGAAGGTCGTGTGTCTTGAACATCTATTGTTAACTTTTATGAATCCACCGGTTTTAATAGAGTACTTGTTTTTCATTTCTCGGTTTATTATTTTTTAATACCTAGATTGATTGTTTTAATTTCCTCAAGATGACTTTAATGAGGGTTGTGTCTTACCCTCCTCTATTCGGACAATATTCAGAATCGGAGAAAACCGATTGATTTTGTTCGGACAAAATGTTCAATAGATTCCAAGCAAGATAATCTGTTAGGATAGCATTCCATGATAAATTTTTACCTGGGGGTGAGAGATACGTAAGGTGGACAATTTTTGGTGGATAAAGGCTCTCCCAACTCTCCCCCATGAATGTAGTGAACCTGTCTAAATGTTTCGGTCTTTTCTCCTTTGTTCAATGTTTATTTTAACTCTTCTATTTTTATTAGCATGGTAATAAACCAGATATATTTAATTTATTTTCCTCAGGCAAGGTTGTTCGAATTATAACACAGTATGGAATGTATCTAAACATATGTCTAGTGAAGCATTGTGAAGTTTGTCTGGCCAAACAATCTAGTAACCTCCACAGATAGTAATTAGTTCAGACTAACCTGGACTGGTCCCCTCGTTTGTAGTTTTGTTCGGTCATGATATTTCTCCCTTTACTCACCCCCCTAGAGGTAGTAATATTGTTCGGTTTGATATTTTTTTCTTTACTCACCCCCTAGAGGTAGTAATGTTTATTCGATTTGATATTTTTCCCTTTACTCACCCCCTAGAAGTAGTAATACTGTCCAGTTTCGTATTTTTTCCTTTATTTACCCCCTAGAGGTAGTAATGTTTGTTCGGTTTGATATTTTTCCCTTTACTCACCCCCTAGAGGTAGTAATGTTTGTTCGGTTTGATATTTTCCCCTTTACTCACCCCCTAGAGGTAGTAATGCTGTCCGGTTTGATATTTTTTTCCTTTACTTACCCCCCTAGAAGTAGTAATCCTGTCCGGTTTGATACTTTTTCCTTTACTCATCCCCTAGAGGTAGTAATCCTGTCCGGTTTGATATTTTCTCCTTTACTCACCCCCTAGAGGTAGTAATCATGTTCGGTTTGATATTTTCTCCTTTACTTACCCCCTAGAGGTAGTAATCCTATCCGGTTTGATATTTTCTCCTTTACTTACCCCCTAGAGGTAGTAATGTTTGTTTGGACATGAGAACCCAAAGACAAATAACATCATTACAGAACATATATTTGTATTTAAAAAAAAATACTTCCTTAAATTACAGGTGTTCCAAAGTCTTGGAATAGGCTTCCCATCTAGATCTTCTAATCTATAGAAACCAACCCCAACTAGAGATATTACTTTATAAGGCTCTTCCCAATTTGGTCTGAGCTTTCCTTCATTCGACCTTCTAATGTTTACCATAACCTTCCTTATTTGGATCCATGAGTCAATGGTTCGCCTGCCTAATTGGTTGAACCATCTGAGTGCAACCTCTCTGAGGCTTGATGGGAAGAGTCGGCACATGAGGGGGTCGTTGAAGCGAGATAGAGCCATACTTTACTGGTAACGACCTATATAGGCCACTAGATCTGTTCGGCCATTGTATATTTCGAAACGCGGAGCTGTGTATCTCTCCGATAATTTGGCCTTCTCTATTTTTTTGGAAAAATGGGAGGATAATACTAGATCGAGAGCCTTCCAAACTGCATGCTATCCCCCCGGGCGAACAGTTTTTCTAGAGGTATGCTCCTTTGTTTGCTGACCCTTCCCAACATGGAGGGGTGGGCGAGACCGTGAATGCCCTCCGGACTTCGGGGGTTGTCTAGAAATTGGTTGGGGTGTTGGTGACCTTGATTCTGACTGGGAGCAAGAGGTCTCAGAAAAATCCTCGCCACACGAGCTATGTCCAGGGTTCTTCCGTTTTGAAGCATTTACCCTGTTCCTCGGCCTTTCTTTTGCTGGGGAACGGCCTCTCGCTTCTTGCTTTAGATCGTGGATCTCTCGGCGTAGCTCAGAGATGATCCTTTCACTATCTTCAACCCGTGATGCTGTGGATGAGTATTTGAGGCTGGGCCAAGCATTTCCCTTGTCAGAATTGTGTGAGCCGAACTCTTTTGATTCTCCTCATCGATCAGTTCTTCCAAACGATCTGTCTTTAGGGTCGGTATGCTGTGATGATGCCACGACTGAGGTTCCTCCTGTAGTAGCTTCACCAGGAGTTTTGTACGATGCCTCAGTGTGCCATGAAGGTTTATACGACGTCTCGGTGCGCCACGAAGGTTTGTATGGTGTCTCCGACGAGATTTTTTTAGCAGAACTCTTAGATTCTCGCTGGACTGTAAAGTGGGGATGTCGTGAGGACGATGGTACTGCGGACATTTTGGCGAACTTCGTAAGTCTTCAGGCTTCTATCTTAAAGAAAGCTTTTCCCACAGACGGCGCCAATTGAAGGAACATAAAATGTAATAGTTAGAAAAGCTGACTCGAAGACTTGAATACTGTGCTTATGAAGTTTAGTCCGAATATCTTCCCTTCGTCCTGCAACAAGAAACAACTGAAACCAGAATGGCTCGTCAGAACCTTGGTCAACCCAGTGGGGGTTGGCCTTTAGCTCTCCGATGCCTTAGTCAGTTTATGGATCAAAAGATGATCGAGTATTTAATAAACAGAGCTAAAAGAAATTTGGTGAGTAAAAAATGCACACCCTTAAACTGTTGCCTCTTCTTCTATTTATACCCGCTTTCTACGGGGGATATTTCAAGATATTTACTTATTCCTCTTCCCGATAATTTAACTCTGCCATTAATCAGAGATATTTAAGCAACTTGTTTAGTATGCCCCTTACCAAAACGTGGGTTCTGTCAGTTTTAATTAGTGAGTTTTTCCATCATTCCTCTGCCAATTTATCATGAGATTCATATATAAGACGTATTCTACACTCTTTAACCCATATATTTTGTGCATTGATGGATGATAAAGTAGACATCAGTTCTTAGCCCCCGATTTTAGAGTTTGTCAGAAGAAACATTTAATACTGCTTGCTTCAGATGTTTCAGGCATTGAATGCTGGGTTCCAAATTATTCCCGATTTATTTCAGCGTAAGCTGAGCTATAATCTAACCATGCACTATATGGACCTAACACTGTGGATAACATGATTTAGTATGGACTGAACACCGTAGATAAGCTGTTGATAAGCTGTATGGATCGAACACTGTGGATAAGCTGTATGGATCGAACACTATGGATAAATTATGGATAAGCTATATGGACCGAACACTGTGGATAAGTTGTATGGACCGAACATTGTGGATAAGCTCGACCTCAGCCGAGCTATAAATTCTTGTGATTTAACTAAACCCCTGACTTTAAGTTTTGGTTTGGTTAATTTCGAATTATTTCCCTTCCAATTACCCCCTTGTCCTGACCCTTCCCGCCTTTTCGGAAGAGTCAGGACGAAACACGCGTCCCAATAAAAATCATCATATCAGGTTTATTATTTTTGAAGCGACGGTTTTTTCATTTCCAAGAAAAGAAACGAAGGATTTATGACAAGATCAGGGGGAAATCAATTTGGTTTCCCCAAACGAGTTTATAACCCCCGGTTATGACTCTATTTCATCATCTTCCCTTTTTTCAACTCTCCACCCTCTCGCGTTCCTAGAAGCCATAAAGACCCAGAGCTTCAAGAATCCTCTTTTCCAGTAAGTTTTCCTGTCATTCTCACTTAGATTTCCTTTTTATCTCTTTTATCTTCCGATTTCGCACTTTAAGTCTTCGTAGTAATGGCTAGGGCACATAAACTAGCTCATTTAGTTAACTCTGATGAGAGCATGAGGAGTTTTAGGGAGAGGTACCTAGTGCCAGAGGATGTTAGGCTTAGGTATTATGGTATTAGAGACCTACCTCTGTTGAATCAGGATGAAATACTCATCCCTGTCATGAGTGTGATAAAAGGCGGGGTTAGGTTTCCTCTCAACCCCCTCCTAATCAATTTCCTACAAACAGTAAACGTCTGTCCCGGCCAACTGTCCATTAATGTCTTCCGAATAGTTATGGGCGTAGTCGCCCTTAATCGCCTATTGAAGATCAACCTAACAACAGAAGACATTTTACATATTTACTCATACACTTGTCCGGGTTTGGAATCGACACCTCTTGCCACCTCAAAGCCAAAAACGTTAACACCAAGCTGGTGACCAGCCTGCCTAATACCAACAAAGGGTATGACAACGACTGGCTAGTTGTCTCCGGGAATTGGTTCACGGGCGGGTCATCTTGCCGGAATAAATTCAGCCGTCCAGGTTAGATTTTATTTTAGACTAATTTTTGGCTTTAGGGATAGTCCGAACACATTTCTTCTTTGACTGGGGAAGAAAATGGTTCGTTAGGTGTGAGTTCGAATGGCCGAACATGACAACCTTTGTTTCTTACGGTTTCTCGTTTTGTTTTGCAGTTCCTTCTCAGTTGAACATTCTAGCTACCGCTATACATTTTGAAGATTTGAGAACGACTCTCAATACTAACATCTGCGTTGATCGATTCGATTAACCGAGATCGGCCCCTCTATTGCTCGGATATCAACCTCTGATCGGAAATTTTTTGGACGGTCCTACAATTCCGCGATCTCAGGAGACGCCAATAGAGGCTCCGGTTTTGTATGTGGCTCAACCTGAAAAGATGACCCGCCTGTGAACCAATTCCCGGAGACAACTAGCCAGTCGTTGTCATACCCTTTGTTGGTACTAGGCAGGCCGGGCACCAGCTTGGTGTTAATGTTTTTGGCTTTGAGGTGGCAAGAGGTGTTCAATTCCGAACCCAGACAAGTGTATGAGTAAATAGGTAAAATGTTTTTTGTTGTTAGTTTGATCTTCAATAGGCGATTAAGGGCGACTACGCCCATAATTATTCGGAAGACATTAATGGACAGTTAGCCGAGACAGGCGTTTACTGTTTGTAGGAAATTGATTAGGAGGGGGTTAAGAGGAAACCTAACCCCGCCCTCTATCACACTCATGACAGGGATGAGTATTTCATCCTGATTCAACAGAGGTAGGTCTCTAATACCATAATACCTAAGCCTAACATCCTTTGGCACTAGGTACCTCTCCCTAAAACTCCTCATGCTCTCATCGGAGTTAACTAAGTGAGCTAGTTTATATACCCTAGCCATTTCTACGGAGACTTAAAGTGAGAAATCAGAAGATAAAAGAGATAAAAAGGAAATCTAAGTAAGAATGACAGGAAAAGTTACTGGAAAAGGGGATTCTTGAAGCTCTGGGTCTTTATGGCTTCTGAGAACGTGAGAGGGTGGAGAGTTGAAAAAAGGGAAGATGATGAAATAGAGTCATAACCGGGGGTTATAAACTCGTTTGGGGAAACCAAATCAATTTCTCCCTGATCTTGTCATAAATCCTTCGTTTCCTTTCTTGGAAATGAAAAAACCGTCACTTCAAAAATAATAAAACTGATATGATGATTTTTATTGGGACGCGTGTTTTGTCCTAACTCTTCCGAAAAGGTGGGAAGGCTTAGGACAAGGGGTAATTGGAGGGGAAATAATTTGGAACTAACCAAACCAAAACTTAAAGTCAGGGGTTTAGTTAAATCACAAGAATTTATAATTCGGCTGAGACCGAGTTTATCCACAGTGTTCGGTCCATACAGCTTATCCATAACTTATCCACAGTGTTCGATCCATATAGCTTATCCACAACTTATCCACAGTGTTCGGTCCATACAGCTTATCCACAGCTTATCTACGGTGTTCGATCCATACCGAATCATGTTATCCACAGTGTTCAGTCCATACAGTGCACTGTTAGATTATAACTTGGCTTACGCTGAAATAAATCGGGAATAATTTGGAACCCAGCATTCAATGCCTAAAACATCTGAAGTAAGTAGCATTAAACGTTTCTTCTGACAAACTCTAAAATTGGGGGCTAAGAACTGATGTTTACTTTATCACCCATAAATGCACAAAATATCTGGGTTAAGGAGTGTAGAATACGTCTTATATATGAATCTCATGATAAACTGGCAGAGGAATGATGGAAAAACTCACTAATTAAAACTAACAGAACCCACGTTCTGGTAAAGGGCATACTAAACAAGTTACTTAAATATCTCTGATTAATGGCCGAGTTAAATTATCGGGAAGAGGAATAAGTAAATATCCTGAAATATCCCCCGTAGAAGGCGGGTATAAATAGAAGAAGAGGCAGCAGTTTAAGGGTGTGCATTTTTTACTCATCAAATTTCTTTTAGCTCTGTTTATTAAATACTCGATCATCTTTTGATCCATAAACTGACTAAGGCATCGGAAAGCTAAAGGCCAACCTCCACTGGGTTGACCAAGGTTCTGACAAGCCATTCTGGTTTCAGTTGTTTCTTGTTGCAGGACGAAAGGAAGATATTCGGACTAAACCTCATAAGCACAGTATTCAAGTCTTCGAGTTAGCTTTTCTAACTATTACATTTTATGTTCCTTTAGTGTGTATACATTCTATATATTTTTTTCATCCACAATATATATATCATTTGAAACAAGGCATTTACTCAATGATAACGATAACTTTACTAGCACACTCAAACATCATATTCTTAAACATGTTAAATGTTCCTTTGGTGCGTGATTATGAACATTTTACGTAACATGTGATGTGATTTACTCAAAAGGCCTATGAAAAGGGCATTTTATAGGCAATAGTGAGAGTATTTGTTTAGTTCACTATCAAATTTAATCTACTCAAAAGAGAAAAATCACGAAATATCAATTTTATTATATACTTTTCATGTAAACAACTTCATTAACCTCTTAAACTAGCAATAACAAAATCAAGCATCATATAGCTAGAATCATTAGTACTGGAAAAGAAGAAAATTCATTAAAAAAAATACTAAAAAATAAAAACTTTGAAAAAAGGGAGCAAATTAAGATAATTGGGATAATATAATCAAGAAATAATAAGCAACAAAAGTAATTGCTCTAATCTAATTGCAAAAATTAATTAGAAGTACCACTAGAAGTGTATATGAAGAGGGACACTGACCAGGCTTCGAACAGGAGCTACTGAAAAATTGGGTCTTAGCCCATTAAATTGTGGGAGAGAAGTCATGACAGTTGTTGCCATCTTCTGATCTCAATGAAAATTGATGTAACAAGAAGTATAATTGATCTCTCTCTCTCTCTCTCTCTCTCTTGATAGTTTTATAAATTTTCCCTTCCTTGCTTCAAAAGTATTATAAACTACTCAATAAGAAATGCTGCACGACAGCCACATGAGCAGTTTGTGGCTTCAGAATGCCAGGCTTTTTTTTTTGAATGAAGAATGCCAGGCTTTGGATACACTTAGATACTTGATGCTGTCATGACAGTTTATAATTGGATTTTAATCCATTTGGATAAGGTTTTTGGGTGCCATAGAAGGCTGAAAGATTGATGGGAAATGCATTTGTTGAGCTGGAAATGGGCCCTATTAGGCCGGTTTATGCTCCGGGTGCATTGGGCATTTCCAGAAACATACAAGCCCAACTTGGCCAGTATTTTTGTTTTTTTAAATGATAATACTTAGTTGTGACTTAGGGTTCATTGGGGAGTTTCATAAATGAATTCATATAATAGAATGGAATAAATAAATTATAAAAGAATTGAACTTTTAATAATAAATTATCATGCTTGACTTAAAGACTCAACTTTTCAACAAATATTCATTCCATAACTTAACTTTACAATTGAGTTTAAAATAGAGTAAACAAGTGTGCATGTGCAATGGTAGAAAATGCAATACATGCTTGACTTTCATGCAATGACACCAAAATTTGTATTTATCTTTAAGCAGTCATGCATTTAGTTATACTACACACACTTTCAAGTTTCACCACAATGTCAAGCAACCTTAAGTCTCGAGAGAGAAACATTATTTCAAGTAAAACACCTCAAGACTAAAAAACAATGAACACAAAAAAATGTATTTTACCAAAAAAAAAACAAAAAACAAATGTTTTTGGATTTTGATTAGACAAACACGAAACAAACCAAAACATATAAATAAACAAAATTGTCCTCACAAGATAGAAAGAACTAAAGCAAGGACATGAAAATAAATATTAAATACTCACAATATGCAAAATATTTCTTCTTCCACATTGGCCATCGCACAAGCTTTTGACCTTTACAGATGGAGAAGTATTTGAGGTGGGGGTCTAATATAGGCTTTGGGACCGAAACCGAAACTTGTTTACCCTTGCTTAATCGGGATTGTTCATTTTTAGTGCCCTCTTTCTTTGAAAAGGGAACAAAAACAATTGTCCTTTGGGCTTGAGGATTTAGAGGAGGAAGGGGTAGAGGATCCTACCTCTATATAACATAAGCCAATTTCGTCATAACTATGTTTTTGGAAGTTAAGTACATAATCAAGCTTATAACTTGACACTATTTTTAATTGAGACATAGATATAATTAACTCTAATCCATTCACTTTATCTCTAGGAATGACACATTTCTACTTTATGTAATAGGTACACATTAGTTTGTGAGGTTTATTTACTAAAAAAAACTTATAAAATCTTTATTAATCATTGTTGTCAAAATTATGATTCGTGTAATAATATTATCGTACTTATCCGAAACGACTAAAATCGATATAAAATCACTCAGAAAGAAGAATCGCACATAAGATTATACAAACATATTTATCAAGTAATGTCATTATCAATGTTTTTTATTTTTTGCTTTTTATTTAATAAAAAGTAGGATTTTAAAATCCTTAAAACCCTTTCATCGATGGTGCATGTACATAAGATCTTGATTTTAACAACATTCGAGGTCACTCAATAGGAAATGAACAGTGTCTCAACCAAATTCAAGTCATTCAACCATAACTATATATATCTATATATATATATATATATATATAATTTTTTTGTTTAAAGGAAACTTTCACTAATATGTGGCTGTTCATTGTTGGTCATCATCTCCGAAATGGCGTGCCTGAAAGGAAAAGGAGAGGCAGGCCTTAAAGCCCCTCTCCCTATCTAGTCTGGGACTGTGGCTTGCACAACCTGACATCCCAAGCAGAAAACACTGCCCGAGGGTGAACACTGCAAAGACAGAAGTCCTATTGTTTTATGTTTTTCGTATTTTTTAATGCAAATTTATGTTGGATTTGATTTTGAAGTACAAAAGAAATCACCCAAAGATACCATAATGGGCCCTCTAAACCCGGTTTCAGCTTTCAAGATTCAGCCTTGATTCGTGATAATATGTAGGACCTTTGTTCCTTGCTTCCCAAACGTCTATCTTCTTAACAATCAAAAAAAAAAAAAAAAGTCTATCTTCTTATCCTCGCTTGTAGCATCACCCATGTCTCGTGAGAAATTGAAGTGCATGGAGGGTGGTATTTGACATTTTAAAATGTATTTTGTTAAGGGGTTTTATATAATATTTTTAAGGTAGAATGCACAATTTTCTTTTACTTATTATGTGCCTTAGTGTCAGTTTGGAATCACATTAGGAAGATAAAAAAACGTTTTTGAAAATATAAAACCCAAATTTTATGTTTAATAAGAAGAAAAAAAGTATTATTTGTAAAAAAATTTACCTTCATAAAACATGTTTTCTCACTAAGTTAACAAACAAACTCTTATAATGCTTAATTACATTTGGATTATACTATGAATGTTTTAAGGCACATAATATTTTCTTTTACTTCAATATTTTCTTAGTGGTTGAATATATAATTAATTATTATTAAAATTGATTAGTTATAGAATTGAAGTGCTTAGTTACATTTGGATTATACTATGAATCTTGTTCAATTTAGTGTACAAATATATATTAATAATTTAATACTTAATTTTAGTTATATAAGTATTTTAGATGTTCAAAACCCAATTCATTCAACCAAAAGCCATGATAAGAGATAAAGCTGGGCATGTTTGGGATGAACTTAGGTATCCAAGACAAGTTTGAAATTTTAATTTGGTTTGATAGGTTTTTGGTAACTTAGGTACAATTTCTTCAGTTTGTATCTTAAGTTTCTTAAATAAATTCAATTATGTTGCTTATTGTCTAATACAACACAACTTGGTTTATTGGCTAATGCAGTGTTTTGTGTATAGTACTATAGTAATATCTTGCAAGAATCTAAAACCTTACCTAAGTTTTACCTAATACTTTTGTGGGTTTAAGTTTGAAATTATTTTTTCATTACCAAATATTACAATTGAAACAAAGAAAGCTAACACACAACTCTTAGATAAAACTTGATAAAGACTAAAGCACAATGGGAATAAATTAAAAGAAGGAAAAGAGAGATTTGCTTAGCCATAGATTCCTAACCCCACGACAAAGACAGGGATAGTACAATAATCCACAATTACAAAATGCCCTTCTTCTTTTCCTGTTTTGCTACTCAACAAAACACTAATATAGGTAAGGGAAACACAGCCTGGAGATTGTGAGTGATTTACCAAGGAATTTGGGTCTAAATCACGAGCTCAGCCATGTCCACTTCAACCCGCCAAGTTGATCACCAAAGCCGATGAACTGTGTGTATTTCTTTCACAACATTTTTCTTCATCATTGGTGATTCTCACTACTAATTTTTTTTCTTAGACAGAGTTGTGTTCTGGTTAATTTAAAAAAAAATTAGTAGTGAGTATCATCAATGATGAAGAAAAATGTTGTGAAAGAAATACAGTTCATCGGTTTTGTTGATCAACTTGGCGGGATCGGAAGCGGACATGGCTGAGCTTGTGGTTTAGACACAAATTTGAAAAGGCTTCCCAAGGCCAAGGAGTGCTTTCTTCGTATCCTTTATGATTTGTAGTATTTGATTTGATTTGATTTTGATTTTGATTTGTATGTGATTTAATAAAGTGGTAGTTGTAAAAGTTAAGTCCTTTACAAAAAATGGAAATAAAGACCTTGGGATGCTGCTAAGCATATGGAGTCTGCTGCTGCTTTAGCTAAGGAATTAAGTAATTGGACTGAAGTTGCTGATTTCTATAGAAAAGCTTCTGAGCTTTACATTGTCTGCGGGCGAACACAACTCGCTTCCGATGCTCTTGCAAAGGCCGCCCGTTAAATATATATTTTTATATATGTTTTATGTCTTGCTGTTTAAATCCAAGATTGGATAGAGACGGATTAGTTTTATGAAATCGTAACATAGATCCTCACCGTCATTCCAATTACATTGATGGGTTGATTTTGATGATGGTTTAGTATTATTACTTTCTATTACAGTGCTCTTGAAGATGATATGCCTGATGAAGCTATTCAACTTTATATTGAAGCTGGTTCTATTCTCGAAGAGGATGAGAAGGAACAAATGGCCTTTGATCTATATCGTGCTGCAAAATGTGTTTATATAAAACTTGAGAAGTAAGTTTGGATAGTACTGATAT
>BKZX01022245.1:0-19930 GCA_014362285.1 Fagus crenata
ATAGCCGAACCAGGTGAAAAACCCTAGCATCCACTATTCCATCTCTCTCTCAATCTCTTTTATATTTCTCCATTGTTATTAGATTAGGTTTTCCACGAGAGATAGAGTGATGGAGGCTAGGGTTTCACGTGGTTTAGCTATGTGAGCCTACGTCCATAAGATGAATCCTAATAGGCTACGTCTTTATTAATATTCTTTTAGTGTGTTTTACAATATGTTTTGAGGTCCTATTTATAGGATAACAATAACAATAGTAAACACAATTCTAAACAATGTGGGATTCTAAACAATATTCCTTAACATTCCTCCTCAAACTCAAGGTGTAATTTTAATGAAACCTTGAGTTTAGTAACAAAATAAAACTAGAAAACGCAGCTCAACTCGGCTTGGCTTGTATCTTGGCTCGATGGTTCGGATCTCGGCTCAGAGGCTCAGTGGCTAGGATTTTGGCTTGAAGACTTAGATCTTGGCTTGGCTTGGTCAGATCATGGCTCAATGGCTCAATCTTGGCTTAGTGGCTCAGAGGCTTGGATCTTGAATGACTTGGCTCGGGATCTCAGCTCAGTGGCTCAAAGGCTTAACTCGATCTCGGCTCATGAAGATAGAATCAAAAATTTATATCCCCAAAATGTTTCTTTTTTTTTTTTCTTACTAGTTAATGCTAGTTTTCTTTTTCTTTCCTTTTGTTTTTTGAATTTTCTAATTTTGAATTTCGAAATTTGAATTTTTTTTTTCTTCAAATATTGCAAACAAAATAAAATGCATGCAAAGGAAAATAAATATGACTACTATTTTTTTCCCATTGGACTCGACTAGTTTTCTGCATTTTATTTTTAATTTTCAAATTTTGAAATTCGATTTTTTTTTTTTTTTTTGAACCCATTGTACAAAACAAATGGATCGGGTCACAGATCCGGGTTGGGGCGAACCGTGGGTCAAAGATAAGTTGACGTCTTCATGAAGATGTAAAACACTTGAATTGGGCGAAATTTGTGTTAGATTTTCTTGTTGGTATCATGGTTTTGTCCCTACTTGATATCTCAGGAAAGGCCAAAATTAAGTCTTTTGCTTAAGGGTAGTATTGGAAACTTTATTTATTTATTTATTGAAGAGACAAGACATTAAATGAGTTGAGTTTTAAAAAATGACTAACAATTTGGGACGGCATGAGTAGAATTGATTATCAAACTTAATATTGTATTATTTAACTATTATCTTTAACTGTTTTTTATTTTGTTTTAAATTTATTTATATAAATTTGGAAAATGAGATGAGAAAGTATATGTTAATTTATTTTATTTTTTTGTATGTGAAAAAAAAAAAATAGGAATCATTATGGGTTGACACTACCCATCAAAGACTAGGTATGATCATACGAATAACAACCTGTTTGAGTCCAATAAGTTTTTGACCCGAACCTGACTTGACCAATTATTTGTCAGCTCTACAATTTGTTCAAGTTTAATAAAATGTTGATAATCTAAAAAAAAAAAAAAATTGATTAAGTGGGTTCACAATCAAAGCAAAAATAAATTATATAAAAAACTGATGAGATGAAAATTTTGAGACCTCAAAAACTTATATGGCCACTCCTTCGCGAACATCAATCATTTTGTGAGGTGATTATTATTCAGATTTCTGTACTTTCGGAGTACAATAAATGTGTACTCCCTCTTCTCACATGAATGGTGGGTCTTACTTATTAAATTCATAGTAGGGCTGACCATTAATGTGAGAGAAGGGAGTACGCAATTATTTGTTTTCTGGGAGTACTGAATAATTTTCCCATTTTGTGTCATAGAGAAAATTAAGGAATAAATTTTAGGGGAAATGATAGCTTGCCACATAAGGCAATCAAAATTAGGGTGACATATAATAGACCCCTTATTGTCATTCAAATTTTTAGGTGATTCCTTTGTAGAGTTTTGAAACTCAAATCAATTTATTAAAAAATGATTGAATTAAATTTGAAAGCATCTTCAACAATTTAAAAAAGAAAAAAAAAAAAAAAAAAGACACAACTATTTATTTTATTTTTTATAAACGCAACTAGTATTAATTAGTAAAAGGAAGCATGAAAGCTAATAATAGGACCGAAGTTTAGGTAATACCTTACAGTTTCTTAAAAAACTTTGCAAAAAATTTGCTAACATTAGTTAGACAACTTGAATGGTGTTGAGCTCATCGATTGTAATATAAATAGTTTCAAACCAAAGGGGATTCATTGAAATAAATTCAGATAAAGAAAAGGAGCAAAAGAACAATATGATGAGTAAGAATTTGAGCATTGCGACAATATGCCTGCTAGTATTGTTGGCATCCACAGTTCATGCCAATGTCTTTGATGTAAAAACATATGGAGCAAAACCTAATGCGGATATCACCCAGGTGTGTATAGGGCAAATAGGAATACAAATCTTCTATATAACTTTTTGCTTACCCCTATACTCATTTTTATTTTTCATAACGTCTATAGGCTTTGTCAAACGCATGGAAAGATGCGTGTGCAGCAATAGGTTCAAGTAAAGTTGTGGTTCCAGCAGGAACATACAAGCTAGGCTTAGTGAGTTTGAAAGGTCCATGCAAGGGTCCTATTGAGGTTCAGGTTGAGGGCACCTTACAAGCCCCAGTAGACCCTGGCTACTTCAAGGGCTCAGATGCTTGGGTCGTGTTTGAACGTATTGACCAATTCACTTTGTCAGGCAGTGGATCTTTCGATGGACAAGGACAAATGGCTTGGAAACAAAATGATTGTAGCAAAACCTTCAACTGCAAAATCCTTGCTGTTGTAAGATTTCAATCTTATCATTTACATTTCTACCATTTTCTATATAAATATATATATATGATGTGGTATTTTATTTTTACAAAATGAACAGAATATAAGGTTCAACTTCGTCACAAATTCATTAGTCCGAGACATTAAATCGCTGAACAGCAAAAATTTTCACATTAACCTTTTGGGATGCAAAAACTTCAAATTCCAACATGTTACCATCACTGCACCTGGAGATAGCCCAAACACGGATGGAATCCACATCGGACGTTCATCCGGTATCAACATTACCGACACAAACATTGCAACCGGTGATGATTGTATCTCCATGGGTGATGGAAGCCAAGATGTTACTATCAATAAAGTAACTTGTGGACCTGGCCATGGCATCAGCATAGGTAGTCTAGGAAAGTACACGAACGAGGAACCCGTGTCTGGAATAAGAGTTATTGGTTGCACCTTTACCGATACAACGAATGGTGTAAGAATCAAAACATGGCCTTCTAACCCCAAATCTGGCTATGCAACTGATATGCATTTCGAGGATATTATCATGAATAATGTTGCCAATCCTATCGTCATAGATCAAGTATACTGCCCATGGAATCAATGCAAAGCACAGGTAAGAAAAAAACATCATAGAGATTTTGATTTTGATGTTACATCACATATCAGGTTCGTCGTAAAAGTAGAACAAAACACAAAGATACTAATATTATCATATATAATATATTCTTTTGGTGTTTTTGTTTTGTTTTTCAGGTTCCCTCTAAGATTAAGCTCAGCAATATGAGCTTCAGGGGCATTAGAGGCACTTCTTCAACTAGGGAGGCTGTCAAGCTTGTTTGTAGTAGTGGTATTCCTTGCGAGAAAGTGGAGCTTGCTGACATTGACCTCGTTTATAAGGGACTTGAGGGACCTGCTACGTCCACGTGTGCTAATGTCAAGCCCACTATTTCTGGCAAGCAGAACCCTACTGCCTGTACTGTCCAAGCTTAAATAAAATGCTCAAAGACTCAAAGCTCGAATCCCATCATATTTTTGGCTTATTCTTTTTTCTGTATTTCATTCTAATAAGTTTGTTTAGGTTCTATTGGTGTTGTTTATAGGTTGCTTTTGCTGAAATTTTCTATCTGTATACGTAGTGTTTGTTCTGTTACTACAGCTGATATCTTCTTCAGTTGAATATTATTTTACTTCATCTGAAGAAAGGAACAAATGTTATTCAAATCTTCGTAAATGCTTCTTTTTTTTATTTTTTTTTTTCTTAGGAAATAAATGCTTGTGTTCATATAGTACCCACCACAACTCACCTGCATGCATGCATCCCTCTAATGTAATGCATGCTAATTAGGATAAGGTATTATGTATGTTCCAATTTTGTGTTAGATGTCCTAGATTAGATTTCACGGTCACTCTAATTGCATGCCAAATGTTCCCTCAATTTGAAATCATTTCCAACCCATTTAAAATTAATTCAATTATAATTCCAAAAATATCATCATACCAAATACAGACTTCAATAAATAATTTATTAACCATGCATATTCCAAATAACTAACTGTACATATTTTTAATATAAATTTTCATAATGAATAAATTGTAATTGAAAAATATAACAAATATTAACAAAATTTATCATATCATGATAACGAAAACAAAAAAACTATAGTGGGAAATAAAAACTATGTATATAAATATTTTAGCAAACTAACTTATTATCTTAGTAAAATTGAGCAATTAACGATAAACAATTCGCATATTCTAGCAAATGATTAACAACCAAACTAAATGATTTCAAGTACTCAAATTGCTGAAGTCTATTAATATGTATATCCGGTGTTGTAACTTGTAATCATGAATGTTACATTATTCCAATACAAACATATTCAGCTAACAATAATGTTATAATGATTGTGACTAAAATTGTTATTGTGGTTATACAATCATTGCCACTCTCATTGCAAGAAAAGAGCCAGAAAGTTGAATTTCATCGCAAAAGCTTAATTATTAGTGAAGGCATATCTTCTCAAATAGTCAATTTATGAGGGCATAATTCATTTTCAGCTACCAATAACATTATTCATAATTGCTCTTGTTGCTAAAACACCTTTTGCAACCATATCTTCTCAAATAGTCAATTTACGAGGGCATAATTCACTGTCGTTATTAAACAACTCTACCATCACAAATAAACTGCCAAATAACGAAA
Organism: Fagus crenata; assembly: GCA_014362285.1. Classification (NCBI taxonomy): domain Eukaryota; kingdom Viridiplantae; phylum Streptophyta; class Magnoliopsida; order Fagales; family Fagaceae; genus Fagus; species Fagus crenata. The sequence continues at coordinate 4,989 of BKZX01022245.1, forward strand.
GAGTTTATGAATTATTTTTGGCAAGGGGATGTAGTCATCACTAAAAATTATTGGTGGGGGCCTTTATGCCATTGCAATAAGTTATTTGCAACTTTCAAAGTGACAAGTTGTTTTCTAGCAATCGATAGTGTAGTTGTTAAAAATAATTTGTGAGGCCATTTATGCCCTTTCAAATGATTATTGACAACATATTAGGAACAATATGTGTGTGTAGCAACTTGGGAGGCTTTAAGAGCTAGAGGGACAGAAGTAAAATGGTGGAGATTATTTGGTTTAACCAAAACATACTGAGACACTCATTTATTGGATGACTAGCTGTCCAGAACAAGCTTCCTACTAGAGACAGGATGTTGTGTTGGGGTCCTATTGGAGACTCAAATTGTGTCTTTTGTAGAAATGCTTTAGAAAGCAGGGATCATTTATTTTTTTATTGCTTCTTTACTAAGAGAATTTGGGTGTCAGTAATGAGGTTATGCCTTATTTCAAACCGACTCTTCTCTTGGGAGGATTTGATTGAGTGGGGTTCTTCAAACCTAAAAGGTAAAGGTATGAGGTCCAATATTTGTAGATTGGGTTTGTGGGCTACTGTGTATCATATATGGCTGCAGCGCAATGCTATTATTCATAGGGGGCATATCAAAGTGGATAAAAATTATTATAATTTTTTTCACAAAGTTGACCAACAGAAATGAGGTTGTAGGAAAACTTTGGAACTCGATACGTATTACCAAGAGATATGTTATTTGAAGAAATAGAACCTATATGACTAACAAGCATATAATATCCATCATCAGTGTAATGACATGATTAGGTTCCATAGGTGTTTTATGGGAGAAATGAGAAGCATGAGAGGTCATGTAATTACAGCATACATAATCAAAAAACCAGGAATTGTTACTTAGAGATGACAGAAAGGACAGTGGATGTATGGGACAGAACTTGATGCACGATGGCTTGACTTGAGCTGTTGTGAGTGGAGGGTCCTCAGTAGAGATAGATGGATCTGAAGTGCTAACAATGACGAGCTTGGTGAAAGGAGCCTTGAGACGGTTCTGTTTCTGTTGTTTGGTATGGAACTCAAAGATGTCATGGCCCTTACACTCATAGAACATGTAATAATAGCTTTTGATAAGAAGATTAAGAGGTTGATTGGCCAGAAGTAGTATGGGGAGGACACCCTTGGTTTGTTTCTTTTCGTTGCTAGTTTGGTTGGAGATTTGTGTAACCCAGTAACTTATTCTTTTTTATGAGAAGAATTAAGATTCGAATCCTTCTCCTCCATTATTGTAACTATCGAATTACCTAAAAAAAAAGGGCAGGTATAGAGGTTGACTCATTACGTATGGATTCTTCTATCCTTATTAATTAAGGAAAAAAAAAAAATGATTTACTTACAACAAATGGGGGGAGAGAGATTTAAAACTAAACCGTTATTAACTTTGATAATTGTAGGATGCACAAAATGAAAAGTAACAAGATAGTATTAATAAATCTTAATATTTTTCACCATCAATTCAAATATTAAAATTAACATTGCATAGCATATCCTCAAGGACTCACTTACGCCTCATCAAAAAATTGAAATGCAAAGAGACCTCTTAGACCTACTGGTGACCCAAAACAACATATAATATAAACGCTTACAAATATATAATCCACAACCAAATACTATTATGATAGAGTTTAATCCAAAATAGTTTGAAGGAAAATTCCTCAAATCCATTATATGGTGATTAAAACAACCATCCACGTGTATTTTTAATCATATGACCTATTTAATGAGTCATGTGATTTGTTTAAATAATACATGTGAATGATTTTATGAATCGTCACATAATAGATTAAAGGAGTTTCTCTAAATTAGTTTGGAGGTAACCTCTATCCATACCATCAAGCCTCAGCTTTCTGCAGTTGAGGTCTGTACCCATTAAAATGATTAAGGTAGCCAGCTTCCTCTTTGCATGAAGTTGAATCAAAACCCACTCCAGAATTCAGCTTCAAGAACTCATCTCCGGGGTTTAAGCAGCCTAGCGATGGTGAATCATTGAGTTGCTTTTTATGTTGGCCTGGAAATTATGGATGGCCCATAATAATAGATTATGGGATAACCACATGGCAACACGCGGAGATATTTGCTCTCAAGCAGGCTGCCTGGTAACAGAGTATTGGACCTTAATCAAAAGGACTCGGTCTCCATAGCCCTGGAGTCTGAGAAATGGCAACCTCCACATGCACCTTTCTACAAAATAAATATCTCGAGTTGCTGGAAAAAAAGAGAGCCATCAGGGGGGTATGTGTGTCTTCATTCGGGATGAACAAGGCCAGGTAATAGCGGCTATGTGTGAATTGTGAATCTCGGATTTCAACTGGTGACTTTGCCCATTTCGGGGACCTTGCAATCCTTCATGCTTTGTGGTTCGCAAAGGACTTGGGTTTGTCTAGAATTATAGTGGAAGGTGATAATAAAGATCTGTAGATGACATTAGGCAAGTAGCTCTTTACTTTCTTGAAGTTCGGTTTAATTTAGTTCCTCCCTCTTGTAACACTCTTGCTATAGCTCTGGCAAGGGAGGCTTTTTCTTAGTTCTTGCAAAATTTGGACGGAGGAATGTCCTGTATTTCTTTTTCTTGCTGTACAAAGTGATTACTCAGTTATTCAATACAAGTCTCGTCTTTTTCTCAAAAATAAAAATAAAAAAGTAAAAAAATTCATGGATGCAACAAATGCTCTGATAGATGAGGCTCCCATCAACATCAGGAACGTAGAGCATGTCATGATGTCAAGAAGAAACAATGTCAAGCAGTGGCACATGAACGGGAAACTAGGCAATTGCCTTTAAGTATATCTGTAAATTCTTCATTCCAAATCTTTTGTTGTTTGAATGTGAATGACTTGATATCAACTATATCGCTATTGGGACAGGTGGTGATTTCAAGAGTATGTAAATTGCTTGTGTTAGTGGCAAAATTGATTTGTATAAGCAGATGCTTTTGTTAAATTTCATTTTTCTAATGATTAATATCCTAAGATAAATTGATTTGTATAAGATGTATGTCAAAAGAACATCAGAGTATTACTAACAGAAATAATCATGTCAGCTCTGCCTTGCTTGAATGCCATAAACTTGCTTTGAAGCTGGATGCACAGAATGCCTACACAGAATTTCAAAAGTCACTCAAAATTTTTTAGACAAGGAAATGAATAGAGTAGATGCTAAAATTTAAGTGACAAGAAATTTCGCTCTTAATATGCTTTGGAAAATCGCCAAGCGCACTTCATATGCCAAAAAGAAACTTCCATATCATTCACCTATATTACTTGGAATAATCATGACCCTAGAGGAGTTCACTGAAAGCACCTACTAAAGTTACATGAGAAGAGGATAATGCAACGTGGTTGAACCAAAGAAATCAGTAATGCTCACCATTGATTCCATTTGTCCCTCCAACAAAATAGAGCTTTTCAAATATATACGCACTATAAACAATGCAGTTGACAATTAGAAAGAACAGTTTAGAGTAAAACTTTTAATCATTTGGAGACATTGAAACTTCTGGGGCAGGAATTGAATTGGTTCAATAGGTGCAGATAAATGGTAAAAGGTACGTAGACAGGTTTACAGAATTCAAAATTGTTCACACACAGCAAGAAAACATGAAGTATGAATAGCATACATCTAATAAGAATCTCCCAAAATATTTCCCTTGCAGTGAAACTTAAATTGCAAAAATTGACATCCAATGTATATAGAGCCTCCTCATTTCCGCATAATTAATTCAAGTACTAAGACGTACTTATAGATGGATTCACCAAAATACATCGAAGTCTAGAATTATGAATGACTAAGTAAGAAATAAGCAACTTACAAAATACTCATTATCTACATTACTGCAATACTGAACATAGAATTGCAAAAGCCAAAAAAAAGAAGGATTGCAAGTTTAGTTCATCATGAAATGACTAAAATCAAGGGCAGGCAATTGTTGTTGGTGACTAAAATGAACAGAATTTATCTGTAAATTCTTCATTCCAAATCTTTTGTTCCAATGAAAAGATTTGGACTTTTTTTCCATTGAGTAGTAGGTAAAAGTTTATATCTTGAGTCATATCAGCATCAAATATACATTTCCATGTACCATTCAAGTAAACACATGAGTGTACTCCCTCTGTCACTTCACCACCACTCATACAAAAGTATTTTGATAATAAACTATCAATGTACTTTTCACTTTTTTTAAGAAGGAAAAACATCAAAATTGATAACCATTTGCAGTACTTCACAACAATTTGAACAAATATTATCATTACAATTATATTCAAGATAAGAAAATTCAAACACAGAGAGAAAGAGAGGGTGTTCTACATTGCCTCCAACCCACTTAAAACCCTTAGTGTCATGGCGTGGGACCCACAAAGTGAGGATTTCGACTCGGCTTCCTACCACTAAGTCACATCCGTGAATGGTCAATCATATTCTCTTATTTAAGGAAACACTATGCCCACAAAAATTAAAATAAAAAATACAATGCTTCCCAAAGACAAGAAGCAATGCTTAAATGAATCCCTTGCGTGTAAATGTACATTTTTTAACAGCATCCGAAAAGCTTGAGTCTGTCCCTAACACTGGAGAAGGTTCTTTGGGTATACCACTTACTCTTGTTTTTCTTTTTCTTTTTCTTTGCCTTCTCTCAGGGGTTGTGTTTTTCTTAGTATGGACAAAGCATAAGCTTTCTTCTTTTAACAGCATCCAAATTCTATCAGAAGCTCCTTTGATTCTTTTCTTCTTCCTTGTTTTCCTTTGCTTTCTCTTTCAGGGTTTGTGCTTTACTTTATTCGGTGACAAAGATCTTCAAACAATTACATGATTGCCTTTCCAGTTCGTTATAAAAGCTGGAAAGAAAATATTAGCAGCACCTCTGATTTCCTTCTCCACTCTTTCAGTTTCTTTCTGCTATCTATCAAACTTCAATCACCAAGTATATATGGCTGAGGGACTAGTTACTGATCTCTTGAAGCAATTGGCTTCAATCACTGCTCGGGAGGCAGAGTTGATTGTCGGTGTTGATGAAGAAGTCCAAGAGCTTAAAGACAAGCTCAGAATCATCCAGGCGGTGATGGATGATGCCAAGGAAAGACAAGTGACGCAGCATGATGAGATGCATTGGTTAGATCAGCTCAAAGACGCATACTACAAGATGGATGACATGTTGGACAACTGGAACACTGCAAGAATCAAATTGGAGATTGAGAAAGAAGAAGAAAATGCAGCTGATGATATTAACGCTGCTCCTGCTGTGATGAAGAACAAGAAGGTATTATGCTCCTTCTTCCCCTCCCCATCATTTTGTTTCCGTCATGTTAAAAAACTTGCACTTCGTCATGACATTGGTCATAAGATTAAAAAACTGAGTGAAACATTAGATAAGATTGTCAAAGACAGAGTGCTGTATGGTTTTGACTTGACTAGGCAACTTGAATTAGTTGCTGTTAAGCGACCAAAAACTACCTCCTTTGTTGATGCGTCCGATATAATTGGTCGTGTTAAGGATAAGGTTGATCTAGTGAGCAACCTATTGGGCAAGAGTAGTCAAGAAGAAAGAAGCCCTCATGTCATCTCATTAGTAGGCATAGGCGGTATTGGGAAAACAACTCTTGCCCAACTATCCTACAATGATAATGAGGTGAAGACCCATTTTGTGCTAAGAATGTGGGTTTGTGTTTCTGATCCTTTTGATCAGTGTAAGGTTGCTAGAGCAATCATTGAATCTGCTGAAGGTAATTCCCCCAACATTACAGAATTCCCAAAACTATTGGAAAAAATCTGTAATTTGATTGTGGGAAAGAAGTTCTTTCTTGTCTTAGATGATGTGTGGAATGAAGATCACACAAAGTGGGAGCCATTCAAAAATGCACTCAAATGTGGTGCTCGAGGAAGTAGAATTCTAGTCACCACACGCAATGAGAAAATTGCGGAGATGATGCAGAGTGCACATATTATCAATTTGGGGGTATTGTCTGAAAAAGACAGTTTGTTAATGTTTAGTAAAATAGCATTTTTTGATATGGATGAAGAGGTTGGTAAGCAGCTAGAAGACCTTGGCAAAAAAATAGCAAAGAAGTGCAGAGGCTTTCCACTAGCTATAAAGATTCTAGGGAGTCATATGCGCTTGAAAAGAAGTAGAGAACAGTGGGAGGGGGTTTTGCGTAGTAGTGTGTGGGAATTAGAAAATGTTGAAAGAGGTCTTTTTGCACCGTTATTATTGAGTTACTATGATTTTCCATCACCAATGAAACGGTGTTTTTCATATTGTGTTGTTTTCCCAAAAGATTATCTCTTTTCTAAAGATCAATTGGTCCTCCAGTGGATGGCACAAGGATATATCGAGTCAAAGGAAAATATGGAGATGGAAGTTATAGCAGGGGAATACTTTGAAAATTTAGCCATATGCTCTTTCTTCCAAGATTTCGAGAAAGATAATGATAATGGCGAGATAATAAGTTACAAAATGCATGATGTAGTCCATGACTTTGCCAAATCAATCACAACAAATGAATGCTTGGAAATCAATGGAGACAATAAGTTGGAGATAGATTGCAAAAGTGTGCACCACTTGTGTTTAAAAAATTCTAAAGAGACGCAGTTTCTTCAATCCGTCTACGAAGCAAAAAATTTGCGCACTCTCTGTCTTATTTCTGATGAATGGAATCGTGAATTTAACATGCCCCTATATGATTTATTCCATCATTTTAGATGTCTACGGACATTAATTTTGGATTTTCCAATTAAGAAAGTTCCAGATGCTATAGAAAATTTGATACATTTAAGGTGTCTCCTTATGTCTAATCATGTTCGAATAGAAGAATTGCCTGAAACGATCTGTAATCTCTACAATTTACAAACGTTGAGTATCAAGAATTGCGATGGTCTTAAGAAATTACCGCTTGGGATGGGTAAACTAATTAACTTAAGGCATCTTAGTATTTCTAGTGTTTCTTATTGGGAGCATGTAATATTTCCAAAAGGGATTGGGAAATTGATTTCTCTTAGAACATTAAGTAGTTTCAACTTAGTTGGTAAGGATGATACAGAGGTATGTAAACTTGGAGAATTAAAAAATTTGAATCACCTTCGAGGGGTTCTTCACATTAAAGGGTTGGAGAATGTGGTAGATGTATGTGAGGCTGAGAATGCACAGCTTAATAAGAAGATACACCTCCGTGGTTTGGTACTGATGTATGGCCAGTTAAGTGAAAGGGAAGATGAAAAGGAAAGAAGAATGAAGAATGATGTATTAATTCTGAATGCCTTAGAGCCACATCTAGACCTGGAAAGTTTACATTTGTATTTCTACCTGGGCACCACAATGTATCCTAATTGGATGATGTCCTTGACCAAATTGAAGACACTTCATCTCATTGTGTTCTCAAAGCTAGAGTGTTTGCCTCCTTTAGGGAATCTCCCGTCCCTCGAAACGTTAAAGATATGGAGGTTGGATAGTTTGAAAAAGGTGGGAGTTGAATTTTTGGGTATAGAATCCCAAAAGAAGAAAAACGACGACATAATAATAATATTCCCAAAGTTGAAATTTCTCGATTTTTGGCATTTGGAAGAGTGGGAAGAATGGATTGGAATTGGAGGAATGAGAGAAGAAAAAGAAGATAATGGTGTTACAATAATAATGCCACGTCTTCATTCCTTGTCAATTTGGAGTTGCCCTAAGCTAAAGTCGCTCCCAGACTTTCTCCGTACTACTCCAGTAAAGGAATTGGAGATCTATCAGAATCCAATTCTCAAGCAACGATGCCAAAGAGGGACAGGAGAGGAGTGGCCCAAGATTTCTCATATCCCAAACATCAATATTGGTTAGAGACGGTCAACTCCCAGTTTGATTCAGACTAACATTAATGAGAGGTAACTTCTTCTTCTTCTATTTTTGCATAAATATCAATTAAACTAGTCGGTAACAGGTGCAACCTATGAGAAAGTTTAACATAATATAATTTTTTTCTCTTTTATTTTATGTCTATATGAAAATTAAAAATTATGATAATTATTAAAAGACATTTATTATTGTTGTGTTTATATATAGAATATATTCTAGTATTAGACTTTTTTTTATGATTGTGTTTGTATATATGAAAAAAAAAAAATATTTCTATTAAAGAAAATATGATGTGTCAAGATTATAATAGAATGTTTAATTATAGAATAAAATTTAAATTTAATTAGATAATATAGATTAAAATAAGGAGGTATAAAATTGTGAGATCTCAAAAACTTATGTGGCGCAATATTATAATATAGATAACTGATTTTTGTGTGTGTGTGTGTGTGTGTGTGTGTGTGTGTGATTGTTGTTAGTCTAATCTATTATTTGGTTTTAATTAAATTTGATTTTTCTTGATTGTTCATGGTTTAATATTATATTGTATGACTTGTACACTTATCTAACCTATGTCACATTGATGATCTTTTCTCATTCTGTAATCTATGTTTCTAGTTACTGCTAATATTTCTATTTTGGATTAATTGTGTGAATCCATTTTTGTGTTTTGATCAATGATTATAGTCATTAACAGTATATTAGTTGTTTATTGATTGGTTTAATTGAATTTGTGTGTGTGTGTGTGATCATTAATTTTAGCTACAAGCTGGAGAATTTTTATTTCTTTATTTTAAATGATGATGGTGAGAGAGAAATAGAGATATAAAGTCTCTGTTATTCAAATTTAGATTGACTTCCAACTCTCCCTTTTGCAGGTTTTCTCTTACTCTCACCTCAGATACAGAACTATCAATCCCTCCCTACTACCTCCCTAGCCACTCTTAGGGTTCGTGTTTTTTCCTTATCTCTCAAATATTCTTATTGTAATACTTTTTTGGTCCTGATTTCAATTCCATGTTTTGATTATATGGCGCATATTACTTGGTTATGGCACTGAAGTTAATTTAAAAGGTGGAAGAGCTCGACACGAAGATGATCTTCATACCTTAACAACAACATCCAGTCCCTGCAGTATTGTTTCTATTACAGCTGAAAACTATGCTAGCGTAGTTAGATCTTAAATACCATTCAAATACGATGATTTTTTTTAATCTTATAATTTATCAATTCATTTTTTTTAATGAAAATATTTACATACAGGTCGATCGAATGTTGATTCTTTTTCAATTGATATCTTATATTTGTAATATCGTTTGGTTTGATGTTATGAAATTGCTCAATTTGATTGTTGATAAAACATAGTGTTTCACTTTTGAATGAACAAAATGATTATCCCAAATATGTTCTATAAAATAATTTCGTCAATTGAACTTCATTATTTGTATTATTGAATGTGAAAAAATGAAAGATTTAGAATTGGAAATCTATTCTTGGCAATGAAACATTATTCGCACTTAATTATAGAAATTGTTGCAAAGTATAATCTGCTTATTTCATATAGTAGTTTTTTTTTTGGGTTTTTTGTTCGCTTTCCAAACTTGGACCACCCTAAACGTCATTTTGATTTTCCTTTTAAATAATGCAAAATGCTATGCACTTTAATTTGCAAGATACTACCCCAATTTGACATGGCTATGAAATTATGGCACCCAAAAAGAGACTAACAATTTGATTTTGTTTCTCAACTTTGGTATTGGTTTGTGCTTTATTCATGATAGTGCTTGACAAAGATTTAAAATTGCACTTCTATTCTTGGCAATGGACATTGGGATTGCCGGATTGGTTTGTACTACCTAACCAAAGCATGTAAATCGATGAAGCAAGTGACTGTGCCTGAGTACGATGGTCGAATGACAGCGAAGGTAAGGACGACCTCCTGAAGGGAGAGTAAGGGTCCCAAGGTTGACATATATCTACGCCATGACTAAATATGCTCCCACTGATTTCGCCCACAAGAGCACAAAACATGCCACCATAAGACCTATAAATCCCTATCATCTTCAATTGAGGAAGGTATGATACATTTTGTCACTAAACACCCAATTTATTCTTGGCACAAGAGGAAATATTAACTTAGGTATTGGAGTGTTCAAGCCAGTGCCACAGCACTGATTCATCATGAATTATACTATTGATTATTTTTTGTTTATATGTTTTTATTTGAAATTATGAAAAACATTAACATGACAGACCTCAAAGTTCTAAATGAGCTCATAGCAGTGGGAATTTTTGAAATCTCCCTGTGGATTGTAGCTTAAGAGAAAAAAAAGAAAAGAAAAAAGTATCATTCCCATTTGAATTATAGTTTATCTTTATATTATATTTGTTATGAAAATTATTTATTTATTTGTTAATTACTTATATTAGTTGGCGTTTTCTTAATTAATTATAAATATTTTTCATTTCAACCCAAATCTTATTTCAGTTTTTTAATTTTATATTTATAATTTAATAGTTACAATAATGAGAGATAAATTTAAACTTTAAACCTTAATTCCCCTCGTAAAAGAAAGCAGGTAATGTTACCACAAGGCTCTTTTGGAGTGATAAAATTAGGGGTGGCAATATTTGGCACGACCCGTGAACCTGACACGAAGTTAGCTAGTTAGGGTTGAGACTTAATGGGTTCGGGTCATATTCGGGTCGAACCCGCATAGGCCCGTTTAATAAACGAGTTATTTGGGTCAACCCGTATAACCTGTATAGACCCGATTAAATTAAATTAATTTTATTAAAATGCCCTTATAAACCTTAGGTATAAATACAAAATTTCACTCGTAACTAAAAACATTTCCACCTCCTCTCTCTCTCTCTGTGTGACAACCTCCAAGGCTCCAAGCGGACCAAGCCTCAACCCTCTCCGGTTTGGCCTCTTGACCTCTCTGACTCCCTCGTTGAGTCGCCGTGCTCTCAGTCCCTCTCATTCTCTCACCGGCCTCGACCTTCTCAGCCTCTCTCACTCCCTCGCCAGTCTCCCTCTCACCACGCCACCCATAGCAGTCAATAGCCGCGTCAACATCGCTTGCTTTGCTGAATTTACAAATATGGTATTTTTTTTTTAAATTCTAGATTAATTTGTTTAACCTCATTTCTCTACATGTTGGTAATTGATTTTTTATGTTTCCAGATGGAAAATGAGGAAGTAATGGGAGGCACTAGTGAACCGGTTGATAAAGAAGTTGACTTAGTAGACAAAGATGAAGATGATGATAATTTGGTTGAAGCTGAACTAGAAGATGTTCCAGTTATAGTGGGGACTCAAAAGAGGAAGGCAAAATGAAGGAAGACTTTAGCTATTTGGGCTTTCTTTGAGATGCTTCCAATTAAGGGTGATGGTGATAAGCCCTATAAGTGTGGAAATGAATATTTTAGTCCAGGTTTCTATAGTACTGGAACTCTAAAGCAGCATATTGAAAGTTGTTACAAAAAATGCATAAAGGATATTGTCCAGCTTATACTTGATAACAAAAATGGATCAATGTCGGTAAGTTCCTCTAAATTTGATCTTGACACATTTAGAGAATTATTGGTTGCTGCAATTATTATGCATGATTTACCATTTCGATTTGTTGATTATATTGGTGTACGAGCAATATTTTCTTACCTGCGGTGTGATGTAATACATATCACTAGAAATACTGCAAAGGCTGATGCTCTTAAGATATATAAGAGAGAGAAAGATAGGATTAAATCTATGTTGAAATCAGCTCTAGGCCGAATTAGTTTAAGTTCTGATTTGGGGACCTCAATAATAACTAATCGTTATATGTGCCTCACTGCACACTTTCTTGACAAGAATTGGGTCTTGCATAAGAGGGTTTTGAACTTTTGTTTAATGCCGCCACCACATAATGGTATATCTTTGTCTGAAAAAATTTATAACTTGCTATGTGAGTGGGGCATTGAGAATAAGATTTTTTCTGTGACATTGGATAATTCTTCATCCAATGATGTTTCTGTTGACATGTTTAGAACTCAATTGAATATTAAGAAAGCACTTGTTTGTTAGGGTGATTTATTTTATCTTCATTGTTGTGCTTATGTTCTCAATTTGATAGTACAAGATGGTTTGAAGGAAATTGATGGTGTTGTACAAAAAATTAGAATGCATTAAGTATGTTAAAGGATCACAAGAGAGAAAAGTTAAGTTTTTTGATTCTGTCAAATAAGTGTCTTTAGATGGTAAGAAAGGGTTAAGGTAAGATGTTCCTACTAGATGGAATTCTACATTTCTTATGCTTGAGAGTGTAATTTTTTATTGACCTGCTTTTCATCATTTAGAGTTAACTGACTCTAATTTTAAGCATTGTCCCATTGCTGTTGAATGGGATAAGGTGGAAAAAATCAGCATTTTTTTTCCTGTTTTTTATGATGCTACGTGTGTTTTTTCTGGCACCAAATATCCAACAGCCAACTTATACTTTCCATTAGTTTTCATGGTTGATTTAACTTTGAAGCAAGGTTGTGAGAGTGAGGATGAGTATATGAGAAGAATGGTGGAACAAATGCTTGTGAAGTTTGAGAAATATTGGTCAGAGTTCAGAGTTCAGTGTAGTGTTGGCTATAGCAATTATCTTGGGCCCTCGTTATAAGCTTCGATTCGTAGATTTTTGCTATCAAAAGTTTTATGGAGTTGGTGGTTCATACGAGTATTTGAAGGTTCGTGAAAAATTATTTGCTCTCTTTGGGGAATATGTGAGTAATGTTTCTACACCTTCAAACACAACTTCTAATAAACGTGATAAAGTTGTTCAGGACCTCCAATTCAAGTCTTTTAGCAAGGAGACAATGTTTGTGATGAAAGTATGTTATTCTTTCTATGTTGTGAATTATTTAATATTCTACTATGTATATTTAGTTTGAAATAACATTTGTTTTGTTGTTTTACATGTAGGAATTTGATTGTTTTGAAAGTGATGATGTTGTTGGGCAAATACAAAAAACTCAATTGGAGCTTTACTTGGAAGAACCAAGGATGGATAGGAATGCAAAACTAGATATACTTTCTTTTTGGAAAGGAAATCAATTTTGATATCCTGAACTAGCTGCCATGGTTCGTGATATTTTGAGTATTCTTATCTCCACCGTTGCTTCAGAATCCACTTTTAGTGTTAGGGGACGAGTCATTGATCAATTTAGAAGTGTACTGAAACTTGATGTCACTTATTTGCAATAGAGATTGGTTATATGGAGATAAAGGTAACTTCTTGTTTTAACATTGGGTCTTAATATTTAGTGTTTATAATACTTTTGCTAAATTCTTAATATTTGAATTCATGTTTTGATGTAGAACTTGCAGAATCTCAATTGGACAATCTAACTGAAGATATCATGAAGATGGATATCAACAAAGAGAACAATGATGAACCTCCATCAATGGGTTCTAATCCTACGGTATGAACTATTGTTAGGTATGTTATTTTTAGAAGTAGAACTTGATGCTAAGTTAGTAGTTTTGTTGGTTTATTATATGTTGTTGCTAATGGTGAACATGTTGGCCTTATGGATGATGGCAGTGATGAAGGAACCAACCACTGTTTCAATGCAAAAAAAAGCTGGATGAAGACGTGTTTTTTTTATTCCTCTATGTAATTTTTCCTTTACACCAAGACTTTGTGGGTGTATATTTAGCTTAATATTTTGGTTCTATTATGTTATTTAGTCTTTACACCAAGACTTTATGGGTGCATATTTACTTATTTAGCTTAGTATTTGGACTTGTAATTTTTTAAATTGTTTTAATTTGGAACTTGGTTTGTTATTTTATTTTATGAAAGTAATTTTAATCACATCTTTTATTGTTATTTGTAAATGTATAATTATAATTACTATATTTAAATAGTTGTGCATGATTTATTAAACAGGTCAATTTGTGTCATTCAGGTCAAATGGGTTGTACAGGTCATTTTGTGTAATTCAGGTCAAATGGGTTGTGTCGGGTCGTGTCAACCCAACCCGACTTGTTTATTAAATGGGTTATGCGAGTTATGTCGTGTCAACCCGTTTAATAAACGAGTTGTGTTAAGGTTGACATATCCTGACACGATTAATAAACGAGTCATGTTTGGGTTGACCCAGATAGTCGAAATATATCAGCCAACCCGACACGAACCCGCCCTGTGAACACGAATTGCCACCCCTAATATTTAGTTAATCTAATCTCTAACCCTGTGATTTACGGGATAGTCAAATAAAAATTACATATATTTAGTTTACCTGAAGATACAATGATTCGGAGATGAATGAATATAAGAAATCCAGTCCAAAATAAAGGTAATATATATATATATATATATATAAGGAATCAAACCAGTTAAGTCGCTTCATGAAAAGGTATGGAACTGTGGATGCCAAAAATTTCAGCACCGTATGGGCCACGTACCAGTCTGCGAGAAGATCGAATACGGGCCGGATTTGTGTGTGGGGATGTTGAGCCCAAAACTCGACTCCAAGTGTGGTAGACCACTTAGAGGCTAATGGTGCATTTTCCTCTAACACTCCCTGATCCACCGCGAGGCAATGCTCGTACAAGGGTTGCGGTGGACTAGTGTAGCCAATGTCGCAGATCAAAATAAGCTAGTAATCTTAAACTCTACTTCCACCAGACCAGGACATTCAGTAATTACAACATAATATAATAACACACGAGAAATGTATTACAAACTCACACATGATAAAGAAAACCAATCTCATAGGCTGAGATTTAATACAATGAACTCAGCCTTCTCAAGAAGCAATAGTCAATGTCAGAAAATACAAAGTGTAAGATAAGCCATAAAAATTAAAAGTCAGTCCCGTGGACCAGGGTGCTGAGCACAAGACACCTGATTTCCTCTATAACTTGCAAGAAAGGCAGGATCAGAGCAAAGCAACATAACGAATCAGAGCAAATCACAGAACTTAGGTGATTTGGAGTAGGAAGAGAATCATTTACTGTGCAATAACGTATATGAGTCAGTACTTGGTGTTGGGTTAAGTGTTTGATGGGAGTTTTCT
>BKZX01022252.1:0-12403 GCA_014362285.1 Fagus crenata
AAAGGAATCTTATGCAATCAACTGTTGCATTTAATTGAATTCGATACTTGATCTTTTCTTCTTTTGTCTGCTTAACAAAAACATTGTTAATGTGTTGATTTGGCTTCATTAAATCCTCACACTTCTTGCGAGCTTGGTGATGGGCACTATTAACACCTCCAACATGGGTTTGAAGCTTCTCTTTCTTATGCCACAACTTGAATCCCGTCCTCACAAAAGTGTCACCTCCCGCTTGCTTGCCAACATCTTGCCTAAATAGGTAACAACATAGACAAAATGCTGCATCCTTTTCTATGCTGTATTCCAACCAATTTTTGTATTCAATAAACCAATCAAGATTAAACCGACGCATTGATCCACCAATTTTTGTTTGAGGTAAATTGGCAGGAACAATTTGACAAGGACCCTTTTGTATATATGCTCTTCTTATATTATCTTGATCATTAGGATGATAAGATGAGATCGGTTCTCGTAGCCCAGGATCCGAAGGAAGATTGTTCAAGTCAACACAAATTCGCTTAGAAGAAGAAGAATAATCTTTCGGTTTCCTTATCACAAATTTATCTATTGTACTAGGCTACTAGCAATTAGCAAAAGAATAAAAAATAAAATAAATTAATCAAATAGATAAATTAATTAAATCCAAACAAATAAAGTAACAATAAGACAATTAGACAAATCACAAATTGACAAATTAATCAAAATTCTAAACAAATCACAAATAGGCAAATCACAAATAACATAAAACATAAACTATCAAATAAATAAATAAATATTATATTAACTAACTAACATTCGGTCAAATATGAAATAACTAAACAACTAATTAATAAACAACTAAGTAACAAAACAACTAAACAATAAAACAAGTAAAGTAGGCAAGGCTGTCAAGTGTCAAGAGTATTGAAGTAGCAGAACCGGAAAAGAAAGACAGGAAAAGAAAAAAAAAAAAAAAAAAAACAAAACAAAAACATACCAGATCTGAGAGCAGATCCGGACGGGCGAACGGCGCGTGGGCGTGGCGTGACCGAGCGGTGGCGGCGGCGGCAGCAGCAGTCAGCAGGCGTAAGCGGTGCGGTGAGCCGGTGAGGGATGGTCTGGACTCTGGCGGTGACCGTTTCAGGCTTCAGCTTTTGGGTTTCCTCTCTCTCTCTCTGACTCTCTGTCTCTCTATTCAGCCTATTCAGAAAATTTTGGGATTTTTCTGTTTTGTTCAGGCACGCTGCACGCACACCGCACGCGTAAGTTTTGGATTTTTTTTTTTTTTTTTTTTCTTGAAGAATAAATTTCATTAATGGGCTGGATCAAACATTTGGGTTTAGACAACTATTATTTGGGCTTATTATTTTGTATTATGGGCTTAAATAAATATTGTTATTTGGGCTTTTTATTTTTGAGTTTGATAAATTGGATTTATTACATAAGGGTGTTCACAAATTATTTGAGGGTGTTCAAAATTTTTATTTGAGGGTGTTCAGAATTTTTTTTTTGTCAAGAATATCTATATAAAATTTTTTTTTTCCTTTGATTTTTTTAAAAGTTAGGGTGTGCAGCTGCACACCCTGGCTATAACGTAAAGCCGCCCCTAGAAGTACTTGAGATTATTCTGGAGGATGGCACAAGCTACGAGCAAAAAGGTGATGCTCGATCTACTTTGAAGTTAATCATATCTTTTGAGTTTGCCTTTGCTTTACATTTGATGAAAAGTATTTTGGGGGTCACAAATGAGTTGTCAATAGCATTGCAAAAGAAAAATCAAAATATTGTAAATGCTATAACACTTGTTAACATGTCTAAGAAACGACTACAGATGATGAGAGATAATGGGTGGGAATCTCTATTGGCTGAAGTGTTATTATTTTGTGACAAACATGATATTCCTATCTTGAACATGGATGAAATATTTGTAGTTGGTGGGAGGCTACGACGCCAAACCCCACAAATTACAAATTTACATCACTTTCGTGTCGAGTTATTCTACACAGTCATAGATATGCAACTTCAAGAGCTCAACAATCGTTTTTCAGAGGCGAATACAGAGTTGCTACTTTGTATGACTTGCTTGAATCCTAGTAATTCATTTTGTGCTTTTGATAAGCAAAAGTTGATTCGTCTTGCAGAGTTATATCCATATGATTTTTCTGAGTCAGATTTAATGGCACTTGACATTCAACTTCAGAATTACATTGTTGATTTGCAATCTAATGACATGTTTATAGAACTGAATGGAATTGATGAGCTTGCTAGAAAGATGGTAGAGACGGAGAAGGATGTCACATATCCATTAGTTTATTTGCTTGTGAAGTTAGTTTTGACCCTTTCTGTCGCGACTGCAACAGTAGAAAGAAGTTTTTCAGCAATGAAATATATAAAGAATCAACTGCGCAATCGAATGGGAGATCAATGGATGAATGATTGTTTGGTTACATACATTGAAAGTGATGTATTTGATAGCATTGATAATGAAGCTATCATGCAACGATATCAAGCTATGAAGCCTCGTAGGAGGATTTTATAAAATTTCATGTATTTTTTTTTTTTTTTAGTGATGTTGTTATATTCAAAGACTTGTAGTAGGATTTTATAAAATTTCATGTAATTTTTTTTTTTTAATGATGTTATATTCAAGTTTTGTAATGAACGTTGAACACCCTGAAAAAATTTCCTGGAGCCGCCACTGAGGGTAATGGTGATTACATAGGAATAGGAATTAGCATGTTTTACTTTTCGTGTTTTAAAGTTTAATGTTCTGTGCCTAGCTCTTAAAAAAAGTGTTGAATAGTTTATGGTAAATTTAATGCTTGCTATTTGAAATGATTAGGTTCGTTGTGCATTTATTTATTTGCATGACCAAGGTGATTCATTTCAAAAGTCATTGTTTGACTTCATAAAGCATATCAACATCATTTCCTGCAGAATTTTGCTTAAAACCAATCATCTCCAATGTTCTAGATCTTTAAAAAAAAAAGTGTGTGAAAGTGATAGGAAGTATCGAAGTTTCTGCTCCTTGGACTTGATTGAGAGAAAATTTAGAGTGAGAGAGGGTGACAGAGTTATGTTTTTGAGGTTAGTAGGAATCGAAGTATCTTAGCCAATTCTAATATTGTAGAGATTTGGGTTTTAGTGTTTAATGTCTTGTGCCTAGCTCTTAAATAAAGTGTTCAATAGTTTATGGTAAATTTAATGCTTGCTATTTGAAATTGTTAGGTTTGTTGTGCATTTATTTATTTTCATGACCTAAAATTGTTTAGTATTTCAGGACTACAAATAAATGTGTAGTCCCCCTTTCACATGAATGGTGGATCACACCAATTAAATTCATAATAGGACCTCACCACTTTGTGAGAGGGGGGATTACGCATTTATTTGTAGTCCGGGATTACTAAATAATTTTCCTAAAAAATGTGTGTTTTTTGCAATTAGAGTGCACTTTTACTCCGATCAAGGGAAACACCTCACAGGCTCACACTTTGGCATGCTATTACTGTTTTTTTTTTTAGTCTCTTTTTTATTTCCAGCATTTGCAACCTATAGTCTGATATGCAATCATCTCAAAGTTTAATATGGAAGAGACATGGGGCGGTGGTATTTGTGTATAGGGATAGAGATTTTTGTCGTTTCATTGATGAACATATTAAGATCGAAAAAATATTGTCCAATGATGATGCCAAATACTTGTTCGGAACAATAGTGGGAGATACCATAGATCTGGCATGAACAAGAGAATAACTATACTAGGACAAACAAAATATGCAATGGTTTATGGTCAAGAGGAGCTGTGACCAAGTGACACTAAGGCATGAAGAAAATGGGAGTTTAGAAGGGAATGGAATGGAATGAAATGAATAAATTATAAGGGAATGAAATAGAATGGAATGTAATGGAATGAATTTAATTAATGGAATGGAATGGAATGGAATAGAATGGAATGGAATGAAATGAAATGAAGCTAAGTAATCTTGTTTGGATGTTTTAAAATAGAGGAATGGAATGTAAGTAACTTTGTTTGGGAGTAATATTAGAAGGAATGGAAATGAATCATTTTATAACAATATTACTATAATACCTTTTATTTTTATAAAATGTAGGATTAATCTATAGAATAATACTATAGAATTACCACACCATATATGACACCTTGTGGTGTCACAATAATATTATAGAAATACCATGAGAGTTTATTTCTATTTTTCTGGCCCTTGGTAACAGAGAAAGAAACCAGTACAGGACAACAGGTGGTATAAAATCCGCTTAATTATAAACAAGTACAAAATCTAAGCAATATAAACTAAAATATAATCCCAATAAATGGAAATTCGAGATTCATTGTCCACAAAATAAACTTTTAGAAGAAAATTGACATTGTTAAAGGTCCATGCATGATCATTTAGAAATACAATATTATAGAAGTACCATGGAAACTGAGGAAAATAAAAGGTCAAATCTATAAGGGTAATTTAGGATTTTACAAAAATACTAAGGGCATTTTGGGACGTTTGGTGAAAAAATCATTAAACTTAAATTCATTCCCTTCTATTCCTCCCAATTTTGGGGGGAATGAAAATTTGGGATTTGGAGAGAATATGGAGGAATGAGTGTTCCATTCCATTCCTCTCACTTAAACTTCCAAACAAGGGAATGGTTTTTCCATTCCATTCCATTCCCTCCTACTTAAACTTCCAAACAAGGGAAAGGAAAGAATATTCTTAAAATATTCTTATTTTTCCATTCCATTCCATTCCTTTCCCCCCTCCCAAACGGAGTGTAAGGCATGAAGAAAATAGACTGAAATACACTCTACACCCTCTAAGTATGACTAATTTTAATTTTGTTCCCTAATGTTTTCACATT
Organism: Fagus crenata; assembly: GCA_014362285.1. NCBI lineage: Eukaryota > Viridiplantae > Streptophyta > Magnoliopsida > Fagales > Fagaceae > Fagus > Fagus crenata. The sequence continues at coordinate 4,852 of BKZX01022252.1, forward strand.
TTGATCCACTCCCTTTTCGTTGGGGTCCGTTTGTACTTTAACCCTCCCGTCTAAAAAACTTTAGCCCCTAAGCGTTAAGTGCCACCTATGTCTGTCACATGTGCTAAGTGGCCCAATAAAATTATGACACATGTAAATTGAATTAAAAATAATTTTAAAAAAATTCTAAAAATTTAAAAATTACATAAAATAAAAAATAGTTTAAGTTTGGATGAATTGTCACATGTGTTATCAATTCTCCTTTAACCCATTACGTTTGGATGAATTGTCACTAGGTTGGAGGAAAACTATGTCCAATTGATAGCAAACATAAACTTAGGTTTACACTCTTTTAAGTTTGGATGAATTGTTACATTCGTCCCTAAAGTTTAGTTTATTTCTTAAACTTTAACATTCTTGTCAAATTGTTCATTTCTTAAAGTTTAGTTTATTGTTCATTCGTCCCTAAATATGATACTTCACCACCTAAAGTGCCATGCATGCCTATACTTCATCTACTTCAATTGCTTCGCCGTTATCAATAAATCTAACTTCAGTGATCATATCGACAACAACGAAGACCTCGCTCAAGAGAGAGAATGTCATTTTTTTAAATAACATAGACATTGTCATTTTGCAAAACCTCATTATTATAATTTTATATTTATTTTATATTATTATTGTTATTTGGTACTTTCTTATAGGACCAAGGGGTCATATTGCAGACATTTCACCATACTCTCATAAATCTAATCCAAAACTCATAAATTTTTGTTTTCGCGAGCGATACTACTCTTTCATACTTCATAGCTCTGCAAAGTTTAGAGCTTCTCATCAAAACCAGGTTAGGCAAAACAAACTCTCTCTCTCTTAACAATTTTTCTTCTGAATTTGATTTTTCACTTCTCTTTTCATAGTCTAAATTTTCTTATTCTCCGTTTGATTACCGAGAAAATAAGGTAGAAAAACAACACTGGGGTTTTCTAGTGTTATGACTTCACAAAACAGACCCTAAGAATTTTCTTACTCTTAGTTGAGATTCTCGCCAGCACACAACTTAAAATTTTTAAAATTCTAATTTTTCCCCCTCAGTTTCTCGGCAACCAAACAGTGGGTTTCAGTTAAGCAACTAAAGAGGGTTGTTTAAGCAATGCAGAAGATTTTGTATGTCAGGTAGTTGAGTGAATCGTGGAACTCGGTTAAGAAATTGCTTAGTTATTTTGTTTGTTAATTTTCATGAAAATGAGACTTTGATTTGACTTGGAAAATAATTGTTTATTTTAATTCATGGAGCTTTTTGGTTTTATTTTCATTCCTTATCCTATGTTTGGTTGCCTAGAACCCACGCGAAAAGAAAAGAAAAAGGTATCTTGAGAAAGTCTAGTACTTTAGTTAACTGAATATCTTATAGGTAATGGGAAATAAGTAATTTGTAGACACTGTTATTATAATACTTTATTTTTTGTCCTTAGTAATTTCGGCAACCAAACCGAGTTGTAATATCTTCTTGTGCTTGCTTCTTTATATTCCAGATGTGAGCTTCAAGATTATGTATCTCCACATTTTTTTTAATTAATAATTTGATGTTGAGGTATACTATACATTAACTGTTGTTTCCATGTGCATGTCATTCTGATATGGCCACCATAATTGGAATTTCAGGTCATTGCAAACTTTACAATGTAAGGTTTGCTGCTATGAGTTGATGGCATCTTATCAGTCTTCACTTGTTCACATGCATTCCTTCTGGAGGAGCTTTCCATGCATAGGGGGAAATTTGTTAAGGACTCCGAACGTTGGAAGTTATTTATGCAATCTAAAGAAACCATATGTGATTCTTCCTTCCTACAAACTATCCAGAAAGGTATAATTCATTATATGTATCTTACGATTATTAGAGTCTCTGAAATATCGCAAGCTTTCTGCCTTAGGATTGGTAGTTTCAATAATGGATATGAGTTACAACTTTTGCCTGTATAAATAAATAAACACACACACACACACACACACATATATATTTAGTGGTGAAAAGTAGATGCATGTTACTGACCCCAATTACTTTTTAGTTGAATTGAGCTTAGTTGAGTAGTATTAGGAGTTTGTTTAATATAAATAATTTGGATATAAAATGGGGTTGAGATGTTCTTGTTATTATTTTAAAGTAGGACAACCCTTAAAGTTGGATTTGGTCCATCTATAATTAATAGCGGTTCATAGACTAACATACTTGTTTTTTGATAAGTAAAAATTCAATAATGAAAGGAAAAGGGCACTATCAGTGTACACAAAGCATGTACAGTAGAGTTGCCAAGATTACAAAGTAAAGGAACATTTATCAAGTATATCAAGCAACAAATCAAAAGAGAACAGCCCCGGAGCGTTAGCCCACTCAAACAACGAGTGCAAAAATAAGAGTTTCAGGGCATGACTCGGAGTTTCACATCCCTCGAAAGTCCGAGTATTTTGTTCTTGCCAAATACCCCATATAAGACAATGAGGAACCATACATCAAATAGCTGCAATACTCCGTCTAGGGAACTTGCCATGCCAACAAGCCAAAAGCTCCACCACACCCCTTGGCATCACCCAGGCGACCCCAAATAGTGAAAAAACCAAATCCCATAACTCTGTGCGTCAGTGTATAGTCCTTGTATTTTCTTTGGCTTCTTTGTGCTTTTATCATGACACAGTCTTCTTCAATAAAACTTTTTACTTATTAAAAAAATAGCGGTTGACTAGCACTCTAGTTTTAGGGTTTTTGGAGGGAAAGGTAGAATTGTGGTTCCAGCATAATATATATATATATATTTTGGGTAGGAAAACAACAATTTTGGTCCTTAAGTTTGGCCTATTTTCCAATTCGGTCCCTAGAGTTTCAAAAGTAGCTCTTGTAGTGCTCCAGAACCTTATGGGTGAGCTTATGGAAGACCATTAGAAACGGGTGGGATAGATTTTCGCAGTTTGTTCGTTATAAGGTAGGCGACGGCTCATCTATCAAATTCTGGATAAATCCGTGATGTGGTGCGACTTCTTTGAGGGTGAGGTTTCCTGAACTGTATTGAATTGCTCGAAACAAAGAGGTTTTGGTTCGGGATTTGTTGTCTTACACTGGATCTGGTTTACATTGGGATGGGTTGAGGAATGGAATCGTTGTTGAAGATGGGCTGGTTGTGGGTGGAAGTTTGTATAGCAATGCAGAAATAAAAGCAAGAGAAATAAAGAGGGGTGAAGAGTAGTAAGCCTCAAAGTCTGTTTAAGGCTTTAGGATTCTTACCTAGAAGATATAAGGACTTTGAAATTACCATGGTACCTCTTATACAAAAGATGCTGTTTACTCTTAAGGAGACTGAAACTGAGTCGGTTCAACTGTGCCTAGCTAAGGAATTCCTTAGTCTGTAGAACCCATGGTAGGGCCATTGTTGGAAACCACAATGGCTTTGCAAGTCTTTGTGGATGCCATTTTCATCAGAAAACTAGATTGGTGGCGATCAAATGATATTGGTTTTTAAAACTAGTTGTCCATTAAATAATTTCAGCTGCCAATAGGACGTAAATGGTTATATTGTGGCCTACTGGAATTAAGTGAAAGAATATATAAGTTATTCATTGTATGTAAGTATACCTGTCTGTGTTGTGTGCGTGCTATCATGATGATATGGCCTGTTTTTCCCCATGTACAATATTGCAATGAAGAAACCTTATATAGTTAAAATAATTAATGAGTACAGCTCTTCTTGGCTTGTCAGTCAGCACCCATTATTAGTGCCCTTACATAAACTTAGTTATAAAATTAACATGCGGACGAATGCATGATGCCTGACTTTGCTTCTACGTTTCTTTGCGATTTTCATTACCTGAAAGTATATGTTTTGAAGTTTCTTGGGGAATGGAAACAATATAATAAAAAATTACCCTGTGAAAATCCTCCCTCAAGAAGATTCAGAAGTGAAGGATGGTGGCATACCCTGTAGGAATTTGTTAACAATAATCTAAATTAGATCAACTTCAAGATGTTGACCTTTAGAAATCCTCTGTGAGGTTAGGTTATACATAATGTCTTCATATAAACAAGAAGTAAAGGATACTTAGAAAAAAAATGGAGTAAAGGATGGTGGCATTCACTGCACAATATGGAAAATAAAAGTGTGAAATACATATAATGTCAATTCCATGCTGAACATGAAATGTATGGCGGATGAAGGAGTATGTGCAGAGCTCGGCTCATGATCATCCGTCCTTGTTCATGATCACCCATCTCTTCTTGTTCATGGTTTCTCTGGTTCTTAGGCCGTGGGACATCATCATGGTGGTGAGAGGGTGAATGGGGGCCATCCATAACAAGTGAACATATAGCATTTAAGGAATCTTGACAGTCACAATTTATTTACAGTTTTTGATAGCTTTTTGGGGAAATTTCCACTTTCAGAACACTGCCAAGAGACAGATTTAGCTTCTGTTTTTAATAATATGTTTGCCAGTCATTCATCTTATATTTGTACCTGATTCTTGTTTTTTCAGGGCTATTGTAATTTATCCAATAACGTGAAGTCGTCTTTACCTGGTGTTGCAAATGCAACTTCTCTTGGTAATGTAATTATTCCTTCTGAAATACTGCGCCAAGATGCACAGCTTAATTCAGCCAAGTGTGAAGAAAGGGCACTGAATACTAATCCTTCGGATGGTAGAGTAATGCTCATTGATGGCACATCAATCATCTACAGGTCTTACTTCAAGCTTTTAGGTATGTTATGATATTTTTCTCTTGGCTTGTATGATATCAAATGATTTTATTTAGGACAAAGTTAGAACTTTTTAATTGGTAATCACACTCACATCGAGTGGGTCTTAAAGTTAAACCCCTAACCTCACTCTCCACCTTGCTCTTACAAGGGGAGGAGGTGTCATTTGAGCTAGATCACATTGGCTTAGAATTAAGTTGGAACTTTTGTCTTGCTTCTTATATTTTTTGGACGAAATTTGGTATTCCTTTTGCGGGATGATGGGTCTCATATTTAGTATTTTTATTTTACTGCATGAACTTGGATTAATTAATTCAAAATATTAAAATTTCTCTTGAAAGAGTGCTCGAGTTTCAGGCTATGAGACTTAGCTAATTTATAATATATATTTTACAGTACATATAGAATGGGGGTGTATTTCATGGTTACTTTGACAAAGTTTTGAATTTGAGCAGTTGAAGGTTTTATATTAGTTGTTAGTGTATGTATGGGGTCGTGGTTTTTGGTATAACTTAATATCAGCCATGATTTTAATTTAACTTTGATAAGGGTCAGATTCATTTACCATATTTGGGTTATTTTTATTTGATTCTTATATGCTAATTAGAATAATGCTAATCTCAGTTTTTCCTACGATGCTTATATCTAACAATTAGGTAATTTACTGCATATTTGGTTTGTATAAGAATATTTGGGGCTTTGAAGAGAAATATTCTGGTTGGACTGGTTGCCTGGTCACTTTATTGTCTGAAGAAAAATGTGATTTTCTTCCTTTTTATTTTTGACTAATATCATTCTACTTATCATTATTTCATTTTTTTTTTTTTTGATCGAGAGTAGCAAAATTGCACCATGGCCATCTATCACATGCTGATGGAAATGGAGATTGGGTTTTAACTATATTTACAGCTTTATCTCTTGTAAGTAATGTTTATATTGGGTTTATGGATTTTCTTTCAATTGGTTTCTTCTACTGTACTTGAAATGACTTAATTAAAGGATTGACCTGATGTAACTCCTTTTCTCAGATGCAAATGCAGATCTTTGTTTGTATTTTCTCTTAATAAGAGATTTAGTGGCAAACTTATGTAATTTTGTGCTTTACTCTTTCCTATTAGAAAGTTGAGTATCCAATATGTGCTGTGTTATCCTGAATATTTTCTGCTGAGCCTGAATTTTTTTTGAAAAGTAATAAAATATTATTGAAAATGAGGATTTACCTTATGTACATGATGTATACATAAGGTATCCATTAGAATTACAACAAGAGTGAATTACAAATGAAATGGGAGAGAATCAGAGTAGCACTAGAACCTAAAGAACAAGACCGCTCTTATAATGATCTAGTGAAATATGTCTTCAACTGAATGACAGAGTTTTCCTCATAGTCAAAAGTGCAATGATTCCTCTTCCTCTATAATGTCCATAACAAGCATAGAAGGGCTAAATTCCAAACAAAAGAAGCATTCTTGCCAAAACAACTCCTCCAAACCAAACAAAAGATCACCAGCACATCCTGGCAAGACCCACTAGAATCCAAATACAGTAAAAAACATAAGTCCACAAATCATACGCAATGCAACAATGACTCACCACCACACCTCCACATGAAACACTAATTTACTAATGTGAGTCCTCTTGATGAGGTTATCACATGTCGAGATCTTTCCCCAAGTTGTCTGAATGAAGAAAGCAATTCTTCTTGGTTCCTTGGAACATCAAAAGACTCTTCCATGGGAAACTTACATCAGTTGGACTTCTCAATGTCTTATAATAGTAGTGAACATCAAACCTTCCATGACCATTCAACCTCCACCTCATTCAATCAGGCCCCTCTCACCTAGGGATATTAGAATACAAGATATCAAAGTAATCTATGGACTCTAGGTCCCATCCATGAGCATGTATTTGCTCCGTTTTGACACTCTAAGAGCTAGTGTAGTGAAGCATCTTTGTCAACTTAAATTTCATAAAGCTCTGGGAAAGCCTCATCTAAGGAAAGATTCCCGCACCACTCATGCTTCCAAAATCTCGTCCGATTGCCATCCCCTACCTCTACCTGCACATAGTTTAGAACAGTATCACAAGCCGTCCTTATACTTCTCCATAAACTACAGCCATGGGTACAATTCACCCTTTTTGTTGGCCATCAACCCCAATCCTCCCCATACTTCAAGGCAATGACCTGCCTCCACACAAAAAATTTCAATCCACAAGATGGAATTTAACTTCATCATGCTGCCCTCCCCAAAAGAAATTTCACTGTAACCTTTCCAGTCTATTAGTCACAAAAGAAGGTATGGTAATGGAGATATGTAGCATGTTGGGAGACTCAATTTCCTGGACAAGTAAAGTTTCCAAGCTGAATATTTTCTTCATTTGTTGTCAAGTGTTGCACCAATTATGTTCAGCCGAAGGATTATGGGCCCCCAGAAATACAATGGCCTCATTTTCGTTTGTCTTGTTGATGAACCCTATTATCTTTTCAATTTTCATTTGAGTAGTAGGTCTAAGACATTTCTTTTTTTTTTTGTTCTTGCAGATAATTGATGTTTTGGAATTCATCCCTTCCCCTGGGGGGGGTTTTTTTTTTTTTTTTTTTTTCCCTGTTACGTGCGTGTGTGTGTGTGTCTATGTGTGCGCTCACAAGTTGATGCATCCTTGTATAAACATGTAATTGTATATCTCCCAAAGAGTTGCTCTATTATTTTTTTTTAAAGAATTTCTGTTTTGCATATTAGGTTTTTATTTTATTTTTACTTGATTGGGCATAAAAGAATTGCATTTATTTTGATTAAATTATTTTTTCTCAGTGCTGCTTTGCTTGTTACTAC
>BKZX01022281.1:5033-15233 GCA_014362285.1 Fagus crenata
AGAGAGAGAGAGAGAGAGAGCATACCGTCCTGAAGGATTCACAAAGTTGATTGAACAAATAAAGAGGAAAATTGAAAACAACCAGCACCCCCCACCAAATTTCGGTAACAACCCAGTAAAATTTGGTCACAGCCCAGTAACAAAATCACATCCCACTGTTCAGACACCTAACACGCAGTGAAGATGGAGTGAGATTGAGAAGTCTGAAGATAGAGTGAGATTGAGAAGTCTTGTAAACATTTAATGCTCTCTGCCAACCCAAAGACAGCAAACTTGAAAAAAGAATGGAAGAAAGATTAAGAAAACATAGAGGCAGACAGCTAAGAAGAAGAAGGAAGTTTGGGTTTTGTAGCTGAAACAACTTGAAGGGGTTTTGTAGCTGAAACAACTTGAGGACTCTACCTTCTAGCCGAAGAACACAGCAGCAGGGACGTGCAGCTCGAAGAAGATGCCCGTGTTTAACCAGCTAAGATTGGGCTGGCTGGCTGGCTGTTAGAGTGATACTGTTCAAGTCAAGGAAGTAGAAGTATGTCCATGCCGTGTAACGAGAGAAGTTGATTTAATGTTTTTTTTTTATTTAATGGACCCACATTGATGTGTCCTTGTGTTCAGAAGATCACATCTTCTGTTTAGAAAATCATATGAAGCCGTGTTTAATAACGTGTACTGTGTAAAAAATCTGCTCCAAACTGGAAGTATCTGCCGTGTAATAACAAACAAATTGCTAGTTCAATTGCAATGCAAATTTGCATTTAGATTTAGTATTGTGTGTTGATTTAATATTTTATTTATTTATAAAATTTAATGGATAAGATTAAAAGTGAATGTTGAAACTTTTAATCTTAACCATTCAAGTCATACAAGAATTATGAATACATTTTATATGTTTAAAAATGTATTTTATTTATTTATAAAATTTAATCTTAACAAACAAATTGTTTAAAAAACTTTGCTGGTATTAATACAGTTCATACAAGAATTATGAATACATTTTAATGGTTTGCTTTTGTGGTTATAAACACAATTTTATGTTAGTATTATAAAAAGAACATTAGTATAAGATACATTTAATAATTATTGACAAAAGTTGCATTAAATTTGTTATAAAGATTTCGCAGAAATTTGTAACATTTAATAATTATTGAGAAAAATTGTAAATATTCATTCAAATATTATTATTAATAAAAATATTGCAAATAATACAGTTAATAATTATTGACATCAAATGTAAAAAATAAATTAAGAAAATGTGACTTCAAAAAGTATGTATAAGTTAGATTCAGAAGTTGTAATTTTAAAATACGTGAAAAAAAATGTATTCAGAATGAGAAAATGAAAAAATATTTTGAAAAAAAGGTACAATAATGTATTTTGCGTATGTTAGATTCAGAAATTGTAATAATCATGGTTGAATATATGTTAGATCAATAATTGTTGTTAACTAATTGATGAATTTCTTCATTACAATATATAACTTTTTTTAACAATGACAAAATGTTAACTTCAATTAAAAATGGAACTTTAGAAAGTATTCTTAACTTATACAAGTAATATAATGTAATTTAGCAAAAATAATAATAACATAACAATTTTTTTGATATTATGTGTGGTATAATTGGAAAACATTAGTCATCTTAGTCATCCACCTCTTCCCCATTAGGATAACCTCCTATCATGTGTCATCATCATCAGTTATATCTTATATATTCAATGGTTAAGTTATAGTTACATACAAGGAAAGGTATAGATCGTGTGTTGGTCTTTTCCTCGGATCAACCTTAAGCATACCATCCGCTATAGATCGAGTGTTAATTGGAACCATTCTAGTCATCCAACACTTTCCTGTTTGGATCGGATTTGCTGTTTACATAGAAGATGACCATTAGTATACTGTCGTATACTTTAACTATACGGGTTTGTTCAAAAACATATATGGTGAGCCAAAACGAAGTAGTACTAGTGTATAGACAATTCATAGTTATATAGTACTGTATGGAGCATTACTATATGGAGCATTCTAAGTAGAAAAACATTACAATTTGTTGTTTAAATATGTTACTCAAATGTAATCGTAGTACCAAGGTGGTTATCAAATGTAAACACGAATACCAACAACATTGTATGACATACGTTTTTAATACGTTAGTTTGTATAATTAAATTACATAAAATATCAATGTTACTTTTTGATAACTAAGATCTAAATTATTGAATTCCAATGTTCTACTTATATTTTTTGAATTTTAATATTTTTATTATAATTTTTTAATTTTTTGTCTTTACTGATTTTAATATAAAAAAGTTATTAGATCTTATTATATGTATGTATGTTAGTGTCGAGTGTCGAATTATAATTTTTCTCCCCCTAAAAATTTTATATATTATATATTCTGTCTTTTTTTTTTTTTTTTAATTTAAAAAAATAACATAACTATTTTATTCATTAATATGTACATTTTTCTGGTAATTTATTGATTAATATTTACATGCAAATGAATTTAATTGATTAAATATTTAATTACTTAATATTTTAATACATACATTAATATATGAGGTTACAAAAAAAGCCTAAACTCAATGTCATATAATAACCCATAATATATATATTAATATTATCTGATGTTGAAAAAAGGCCAAACCCATTATTATATAATAACCCATAATAGATACATTAATATTATCCAAGGTTGAAAAAAAGCCTAAACCCATTATCATATAATAACCCATAATAGATACATAAATATTATCCAAGGTTGAAAAAAAGCCCAAACCCATTATCATATAATAACCCATAATAGATACATAAATATTATCCAAGGTTGAAAAAAAGCCCAAATCCATTAATCCACTTAAACCAAACCAAACCAAAATAATAAAGAAACCAAAAAAGACAGAAAGAATGGGCGGGTCCAACATAGGAAATTTGGTGGGAAAGTTGGTCCCCAAAACGGCGTCATGTGGCCTTTTGGGGGGAAATAAAAATTGCCAAAACGGTGCAGTGTTGGGCTTTTGGGGGGAAATAAAAATTCCCAAAACGGTGTCGTGTTGGGCATTTGGGGGAAAGTGGTCCCCAAAACGGTGCCGTGTTGGGCTTTTGGGGGGAAAGTGGTCCCCAAACGGCATCGTTTCTTCGAGCCTGCATGTCAGAAGCTTCCTCAACACGAGTACACGACGTCCTCTCTTCTGTCTCTTTCGAAACTGAAACAAACAAAAGTGTAACTGTTTCTGAAACTGAAACTCTCTCACAGTCTTTCCTCTCCCTCTCTTCACGTGCAAACATTCCCAAGAACAAACTACACTCCTATCAAACACTCAAACTTCCCCAGCGTGACCCATTCCCTTGCACCCGTAGACACAAAAGCACAAGGAAGTCAGAAACAATCTTCGAAAGAGAAAAGTGAGTTGACATTTCCATTTTCTTCTGTCATTTTTTATTTTTTTGTGAGTTGATACTATGCTTGCCATTTTGTGAAATATTTTGACTTTGGTTGAGGAATTTGCTAAGTGTGGACAATCTATGGGTTTTGTGGACAATCTTAGGGTTTTGTGTAGTCACTTTGTTCATTTTTTTAATTTTGATTTATGTGATGGGGGTTTTCTCTTATTCAATAAACCCCTCTCAATATTGCTGATGGTAGTTAAATTTACCTTTATGGGGTGGGTTTTAATTTTATTGTGTAAAGAAGAAAAAGGAAAAAGAGCCCAAGAAAGAGCCCCACCAAACACATCATGTTGGACTGCAAATAGACAGCATATTTTATTCTATAGTAAAAAGGTTTAAGAATAGTTTGCTTTATGCTCATTACTAATATAGATAGATATATTTTGATGCTTCAGGGAACTAAGCTAAACTTTGGTCAAGTGTTGTGACTTCTGTCAGTTGCTGACAAATGCTGGACTTTTGTTTCAGCAATGGGAATGTAGCATTACAATCTGGTGCATAGGGAGCATAGATTCATTAGAGGGTTTTCCTGAGTTGATCAAACATTTTTTCTTTTTATTGGTAAAGTGACTCACACTCTCTGTGTAACCCACGATCAGATGGAATGCCATATAGGCTATAGACCATTGGCCTGAGTTGATAAACATTTTAATCTTAGTGAAGTGCTTTAGTTTCATTTGGTCTGAAGTGAAGAACTCCCCTAATGCCATAAGATGTAATAGGATTCTTTCCTCCCCTATGGGATGAGAATTACCTTCTTGGTCCTAGAATGTCATCTGAAACTCAGATTTAGATTTTTTCTGATAAATAATACTAAATTTTATTAGAAAAAGGGGAGAGACCCCAAGTATATTAAGGTCTGAAATAAGAGAGCTTTCATCTCTTGTACTAGAAGAAGTTTGTATCAGTGAGATCTCGAGGGTTTCATCTATTCTTGCAAACATGTGGTTTTATTGTCCTCACTAATAATAAAATTTTATTAGAAAGAGGAGAGGCCCTAAGTTATGAAGGTCTAAATAAGAAATCTTTCCTCTCTTGTAACTTGGTTGGACATGTAAGTGTATGTGGTTAGTTGGAAGTTGGAAGTTGGAACCTTGAAATGCATCTTCCTTAATTTCATTGATTGAAAGGTGATGAAAATGAATTCTGCTTATTTGTTATTTGAACAAAAAAAAAAAAAAAAAATCCATTGCATGGTAACTTGGTAGGGACATGTAGCCTATGAATGCAACTGTTTGGCTGGATACTCTTCAAGAGAATTCATTTAGTACCTATTGCTTGTCACTAGTGATTCTACTTTTTAATGTCTGCATATTTTAACTACCAACCCTTTGGTCAAAAATTATTCTTTGACTTTTCTCACTCCTAGATGTGGCAATCTTAGGCCTGCCCATCTTGCTTCGTTTAAGACTGTTATTTTCCCTTAAACTTAGGTCCACTAGGTTTAGGATGGGATGGGATGCAAATAGACAGCATCTTAGCCTAGCACTATTCTAGCAATTCTTGAGGATTAGGATGGGCTGCATCAGAATGCTTTAATATATTTCACTAATCAATGTGGTATATTAAAGTATGAGAAATGCTTTATAGTACACTCCAATACTTGGGCATAACAAGGAACTTTAGCATTTATAATTGTAGCCTGTTGTGTGATCTTGTTCTCTTTCCATCTCTATGTGTGTGTTTCACTCCCCATTGAGGAAGTGGATGAATTTGTTTTCAAGCTTCTAAGTTTACAACTTAGGCTGTTATGAGTTGTGATTTCTACAGGCTACAATTACAGTATGGTTACTGAAATAAATTGTGAAACTCTTTAAAACTTACTTAAACAATTCTTCTATAAACTATCTCACTCAGTTTAGTACACTCAGATTGCAGTAATGTTTGTCATTTACTGTGTGCTTTATCTGCTGAAAGCTGACATGTTTTTCATTGCCAATTTAGATATAGCAGGTTGAAAACCAAACTGGTTGTGGACTTAAACAAAACTTAATCATATTTAGATATAACTATTACTCCAAAAAGTTAGAAGTTTTTTATTTTTGAATTTTTTTTTATTTTTTTTGTGTGTGTGTGGGGTCATAGGTTGACTTGAATGTGACAAATATGTTTGGAATGGCCACATGTTTAAACTGTGATTAAAATGTGAACAATGTTAGGGTTTTCTGGACAATTTAAGGGTATTCTAGACAATTTTCACATTTTCTGTACAATAGTGGTTCAATTGGCATACTTTTTTAATCCTTGTCTTGGCATTACAGAAACATATAATCATGATTTATCTTCTTCTTTAAACTCGTTAAAAGAGATATTCTAATTATATGGATTTCCATTTTGCATGTGGCCAAGGCAATGGCGAGTATTGAAGTTGCACCTCGTATTCGCCATCAGTGCAGTGTTAGCAAATTGATGGAGGTTAACAAGAGCTTAGCTGAAGAATGTAAGAGCCAGCTGCAAACCACTCCATTTGGGTGGTTGTTGAATCTCCACTGCAACATTGAGGCAAGTGGACAGATCCTTGAAGTGATGGCTACAAGGTGGAATGCCGATGCACGTGCATTCCAAGTAGGTGATAGACTCGTACCTTTCACCCTATATGACATTGCCCTCATATTGGGGTTGCCTGTGAGGGGAGAGCCAATTGATTGGAACCAATCTCATTCTGGGGGGTCTGTGGTGGAGAAATTGCTAAATAGGCATTTCAAGACAACTTCACCAGACCGAACTCAATTGATGACATCGCTCACCAAAACTTCCATACAAGTCCCAAATAGGGTTAAGTTGTACATTGCCCTAGTCTTTAGCTATTTTTTGTTTCCCACCACCTCTAAAAAAGTCAACCCAAGCCTCCTACCATTGCTTGATGATAGAGCCAACCTAGGTACATATGCATGGGGGAAGGCAGTGTATGACTTCTTGGTTAGTGGTTTAAGCCGCACAGCTTCATCGATGCAAGCGAAAAAAGGTAGAGGCAACTTGCACATTCAAGGTTGCACTGGCTTGCTTCAGGTAAAATTTTTTTTATCCTCATTGTTTACTCCACAACCATTCTAAATTTTGTTTTATTCTTAAACTTGCCATTGATGTCATGATTTTTGAAGATATGGGCATGCGAGCACTTGGGGGTTGGTCACAAGAATGCCGAAATTAACCAACCTTTCCCAAGATTTTTAGTATGGACCCACCAAAGAATGTATGCTAAGAAGGCAAGCGAAGCCTTTAATAATAGTGCTAATGTAAGTATCTTACACTAAAGTTGCGTACTAGTTTAATAAACATGTTAATTTCTTATAAAGATCTTATATGTTAGTATTTTAGCGTTCTAATTCATATATCTTGTTGTTTGCAGGTGCTGTCCGTGCTTGTAGCAATGCCATGGGAGCAAGAGTTCAATGTGGTAGAAGAAGCCATGGAGACCTTGCAAGAAACCCATGGCAGCTCGCACCCAACCATATCAAGGGATGATGGGGCTGGACCAAGCTCAATTCCTCAAACGTCGTCCAATGAATTGCAGCTAGAGCTCCAAGCTGAGAGGGCTGAACGGGAAGCTCTAGCACGACAAGTTCGGCCCTTAAAGGATAAGCTTGACCATGTGAAGGGTCTGGTGGCCGCGGTCCTAGAGAGTAACCCTAATATTCAACAAAACCAGGCCGCACCCTCACAAAACCAGCCCCCACCCTCACCCTCACAAAACCAGCCCCAACCCTCACCAAACGAGCCCCAACCCTTACCAAACGAGCCCCAACCCTCACCAAACCAGCCCCCACCCTCACTCTCACAAAACCAGCCCCCACCCTCACCAAACCAACCCCCACCCTCACCCTCACAAAACCAGCCCCCACCCTCACAAAGCCAGCTGCCCATTCAAACCCCCATTGTGGACTTGCCAAGTTCACCGTCCAAGGCTGCCAAGAGAGGCAAAGCTGCCAAAAAGAAGGCCAAGTTGGCGGTGGTGGACTTGGCAAGCTCACCATCAAAGCGGGACAATGCAGGGGAGGCAGCTGCAGCTATGGTGGATTTGGTGAGTTCACCATCAAAGGGGGCTACTAGTGTGACGTATACAAGGGCGAAAACACGAGCCCACAAGAATCTAATGATAGTGGCCTCCCATTCGAAACCAGTTAGAAATGAGGTACGTGTGTTGTGTAATGATAAACTAACTTTATGTACTCCATATGAAAATCACATATGAAACACTATGAATGACATATGAAAATCACATATGAACTAACTTTATGTACTCCATATGTTGTTGCTTTATGTTGGGTTCATATGTCATTTAACTTTATGTTAGGTTAAATGCTCATGCTTACTTTATGTTGGGTTAAATGCTCATGCTTTAACTTTTTTTTTTGTTTAAAAATCACATATGAAATAACTTAATGTACTCCATGTTGAAAAATCATGAGCAGTGGGTGGATGCTCATTTCCTATACCAGCCAACAACTGCTGATGAGGCTGTCTTGGCTGATTTTAGGAAGAAATGGGGGGGCGCGAAAAGGCGGGGCACTAAGAAAAGGTTGTAACAATCTCTTCTTTCAATTATGTAATGATTTATGAAGTGATTATCAATATTACCTCATACTGGTTTATAACACGTTTAAAATTTTCTAGGCCCAACGAGGTTGATAGCAATGAGATGGCAATCTCGATCGACACATATGAGCTCACGGGTCGAGAGGTGTCATCATTGTTAGGTGATCAAGCTCAGGACGATGGTTCTAGGTGGATATCCACTGCGGTAATTACATATTCATTTTGCATTTTAGATCCTTTATTTATTGCATATTTGAGACATGAGTTTTACAATTCCACATCGTTTACTAAGCAAGTGTGACACACGCAGGTGGTGGACGCTTTTAAGGATGTCCTTATGCAAAAACTCACCGAAACCGGCCATCCTCCACCGTACATAAACTTCATAATAAGCGTACATGACGGGGTAAAATAACAAAATTTCAACCTTGGCCAATACTTGTTCATACTTTTACACTATGCATGATGTCAATACAGTGAGCTCTTTCAACAAATAACTAACTATGATTTATGCAGACTACGATCTTGGGTATGGCTCCGTCAACCTCAACACAAAGAGGCAAAAGAACAAGAAAGGGTAAACAACCCATTCAGGATGACCAGCCTCACCACAAGCTATGTTCCGCCCTAGTTGGGTACGCGCAATGCCGACAAATTGCAACCGGGTAATTATAGAGACCTCCAACTTTCATTTTGTCAAAAACTGTTGTTACATATCTATTCTGAAAAACCTGTGTATGACCTACCCTTTCGTGTTTCTTAATGCAGATTTTTGCCCCAGCATGCCACAGTGGCTATTTTGTTATGATGGTTGTAGATTGTTTAGAAAAAGTTTTCTATTTTTTTGATTCTTTACCTACTGCAACCCATAGATCTTTGGCACCAACATTGGTAAACACTTGTTTTTCATTTCAATTTTCTTGCTAACCCAGTATTATATCCCACTGATACTACTTTCTGCTACTTGCATCATAGAGAAAAGTTTTGGAGCAGATATGCATGGAGAACTTGAAGCATACGGATGTCCATATATGACTCCTAAAATACAAGGATGACATACCAACCCAAGATAAATACGCGTAAGTACCAATATCTATCATGACCTCAAATGTAATTGTTGCTATGTTGGTTCTGGGTTCACTTGAATGTTATTACCATTTATCAGAAAATGTGGACAATAATGTCCAAACTTAAAGATAATTGTCCACACTTTCTATGGATGTTATGGATGTTACATAGGTTGTTGGTACATGTTGGTTTCTATGGATGTTATGAAAAAATAGTTACAAAAAAATATAAAGTTCATAGCTTGTCAATTGAGAAACAGTACAAGAATCCAAAAAAGTCCTAAATAGCTTCATTTCAAAACATGGAACATGAAAACAGTTAAAAGGGTGTACCTGCATCTTCACGATATCTTATTTACTCATCCTTTCTGAGAGAGAGAGAGAGATAAATTTAATAAAAAAAGAAAGGAACTGGGTCTTTAAGGCTGAACCTGTAAGCTGAGAATAGTGAGACTTAAGAGGTGGGATAAGAGAGAGAGAGAGAGAGAGTGAGAGAGTTCAAAGGCAGTTGGTGAGCATTAAAACACTTATCTTTAAGTTTTGTCTTTCTGTTTCATGGTGTTTCATGGTTTTTTGAACTTTATTTTAACATGTTAGTTGCTCAAGCTATAAGAAATATCTTATAGTATATATAAACAATTGGAAATGGTTTTACTGGACATTACTTTTTGGCTTAAAGTGGTTCATAGCCTAACTTGACAATAAGGAAAGACATAATTTCCATAAATTATGTTGATCAATGTTGATTTTTATGTACTTTTGCCTCAATTTTTCTAATTCCGATTGTGGGATTTTTATGTTAACATTCATGGAATCCTTGATTTTTTCAAACAAGATAGTACAGTTCAAAGAGGTATGATTTCCACACCTTCATTTCATGATGTATTAATGCATTCATTTTAAGTCAAAACAACTAACCAATAATTTCTAAATCTCTTTTATGTTTTATAGGCTGATTGCCCAAGAATAAGGCAACGCATTCTGCTAGAATTGTATTACACTTCCTTGCTGCCCAAAGCTGTACAAAGCTGAAACTGGACAATTCTTTACTGTGCTTGCGGCTGCCCAATTCTTTACCGGCATATAGTTTTATGTTTTGACACACATTTGTTATTTTTGTATTTACGTTTATACTTTTTGTATTTAAAACTCTATT
>BKZX01022284.1:0-16195 GCA_014362285.1 Fagus crenata
TTTTTTTTTTTTTTTTTTGCAGATATAAAGCTATATATGTTATTCCTTAACATAATGTATCCCAAATTGGTGTCAAAATTCCACTCCTCTCCTTGGTGAAGTTACAAAGGATTCAATTTAGAGCACTCAGATTGTATTCTACAGCAAGTTATTCCCAATTTGAACCTTTGACATGCACCTTAAACCCCTATGAACACTTATGAGATTTAACAACGATTAAGTTATTGGTTTGTCATTCAACCCCAAAAGTTTCGTAATTATACTCAATACCAAAGCCCGGGTGTATACATCTATAATTCTAAACCTTTCAATCACGGGTATTTGTTACTCCTTTTAAAACAATTCTGAAAGGTTTCCTCTTACAAGTATGACAAAAAGACAATCAGATTGGTATCTTCCACAACTAAAGTTAACTCTTAACTTAATATAGAACTCCTTTAGTTTTTAATCACCTACACTACCAGTATCTACATAACCAAAAGTATATATATATATACCAAGAATCTAATCTTCCATAAAAAAATTGTTAAGGAATAAATTCCATTGTATGTCACATTACTTAGTTGTGTTTATTATTATTTACAGTTGTCCTATAAATAGTGAATATAATAAAGATATAGTGTATTGGCTACATCCTATAGACATAGACTCACATAGCCGAACCACATGAAAAACCCTAACCTCAACTATTCCATCTCTCTCTCAATCCTTTCTCAATTTTATATTTCTTTAGATTATCATTAGATTTTAGGTTTTCTACATGGTGTCAGAGCCATTCAAAAACTCAAATTCATTGATCCATGGCCAATTTTCTCACATAGCTTCCGCACCAAAATAAATTCCCTCCTTTCTTATTCTTCAAAAAAAAAAAAAAAAAAAAAAACCATTATAAAGCTCCTCATCACCGATCTCAAATTCTTTCAAAAAATTGAACACACAGATCTATAAAGAAACCATCGATCGGAAAAACCCACGTTTTTCAATCACCATCGACCACTGAACAAGCCGCCACGCACGGCCTAAAGCCTCGGCAAGTTCTCCAAATCTCCTCAACGTGCAGCCAACCACCAAGTTCCAGATTTGGTGTCTACGCTCCTCAAATCACAAATCAAATACGACCATTCAGTAGATCGGACATTGCTTGCTCCGACGCTGAAATCGACCAAATCCAACAATGGACGTGCTGCCATGCGTTAGTCGAATTTCCAGCCGTCTGATCCACGCGCAGCACCAGTTTCTATGCACCTCACACGCTCCGTATCACATTCAGCCTAAGCCACATTAGCCCTACCCAGATCACTAACCCACGGTTCGACTAACGGTTAGCCCGACCCACTGATCCGATCCTATCCTTTTGATTTTTATTTTTATTTTAAAAAAATTCAAATTTTAAAATTTGAAAAAAAAAAAAAAATTGTTGTCTTTTTATTTTGTTATTATATTTTCCTTTGTTTACAAATGTTCAAAAAAACATTTTAAAAAAAAGGAAAGAAAGAAAGAAAAAGAAAACTTGAATTGACCAATAAAAGAAAAAAAAAAATATATATATATATATATATGTATATCAAATTTCGAATTTCAAAATAAAAAAAATAAAAAATAAAAAAATAAAAAATAAAAAAGGAGAAATATTTGTGGCATGTATATTTTGATGAGCCGAGATCAAGCCAAGCCACTAAGCTGAGATCCCGAGCCAAGACCATTTCAAGATCCAAGCTACTGAGTTGCGATATGAGCCATTGAGTCATGATCCAACCAAGCCAAGCCAAGATCTACTTGAAGCTACAATCCGAGCCTCTAAGCCAAGATCTAAGTCAAGCCGTGTTAAACCGCATTTTGAGTTTTATTTTGTTACCAAACTCAAGGTTTCACTAAAATTATACCTTGAGTTTGAGGGGGAATGTTAAGGAATAAATTACATTATATTCCACATTACTTAGATGTGTTTATTATTATTTACAGTTGTCCTATAAATAGGACCTCACACAAATATTGTAAACACACAGTGAATATAATAAAGATGTAACGTATTGGCTACATCTCTACATAGCCAAACCACGTGAAAAACCCCAGTCTCCATGTAATGCCCAGAACAAATAATAATAATAATAATAATAATAATAATAATAATAATATTTCTAGAACCACATATGCCCCACCTACCCCCACAAGTCCCCACCACACAATTTACTCTTTAGATCTCTCCATATCTCACCCGTAGCTCTCCCTCACTCTCACTTTATTTCTTTTTGTCTTCACCAGAACACACATTCACTCCTTCCCACTCTCATTTGGTCACTCTCTCTCTCTCTCTCTCTCTCTCTCTCTCTCTCTCTCTCTCTCTCTCTCTCTCTCACCGATTAACCACCACAACCACCGGCGGAATTCCGGTAGGATTTACTGGAGAAAATCTATAGGCGACTTTCTAGGCTCCATTTGCTTCCAATATTTTAACGTAAAAGCTCTAAGTTTAAGGTTTTTATATTTTGTTAGTTTCTTTCCAAATCTAAGTAACCTTAATGTTATATGTGATTTAATCTGAGCAACCTTAATGATATTTATGTGATTAAGGAAATGGGTTTTGATTTTGGTGGATTTATTTGAGGAATAGTTAAGGTTTTTTGATAAGAGTGTTTATTGTGGTTTCTCTATGGTGAGGATTTAAGGATTTTGGATTCCTAATGTTAATAGTGATTAGATCAAATTTTCCTTATTATTTAGTGTGTTTGGGTTAGTTGGGGTTCTAGATGATTTTGTCTTGATAGGCTTGCTCATGTCTTTTATAGGTTCTAATAAATCTCCTAAGAGCATTGGAGATAAGGATTTTGAACGGGTTGCAGGTAAGTAGCTTCTTAATGGGATTTTCGGAAAAATAATTATCATTGCATATGAGATTTATTTTAAGGTTTATAAACACATTTTGGAAAATTATTGTGAAACTATACTTTTCCTAAAGGATTTTGTGTATAAACCTTAGTATTTATTTAATTATGAGAAAATGCATTATATTTGATATTGCATATGGGAAAATGCATGATTTGCTAGATTGGAAATTTTGTAAGCATCTTTCATTAATCCTTGGGGAGTTATTTGATAAAGTTATTGGATTATTGTGATTTTTAAAGATGCTTTATCATCGATTTTGTCGTTTGAGATATGTTTTGGAAACTTTTAAATGTTTGGGAATTATTTGGATAAGTGACAAGCTTTGTGAATACTTTGAATATTGAAAGGTCTTATCAAATTACTTGGAAATGAACTATGTATTTTTATTATGTTAACCTGTGAGCTATTTTTGTTGTTTTACCCTTGGGTCGTGACAATTGTGATTATACGGTGATTACCCAGCTAGATGCTGTCTACCTATGGGCCTAACAAAGCTCCTAGTAGAAACACAACTTACCTGTAGGCCTAACGAAGCTCCTAGTAGAAACACAACTTACCTGTGGGCCTAACGAAGCTCCTGGTAGAAACCAAGTTGTGAGGTCTTTTACCTGTGGGCCTAACGAAGCTTCTCGTAGAAGCCAAGTTGTGTAGTCTTTTACCTATGGGCCTAACGAAGCTCCTGGTAGAAGCCAAATTGTGTGGTCTTTTACTTGTGGGCCTAACGAAGCTCCTAGTAGAAGTCTTGTAACGTGGCCTTGGGTGCTCGTGGTATTATACTTTTGAAAAGTATTAAAAAATTATATGGCTCACATGGTGTATTATGTAGTTTCATTATTTATATCTTGAAAAGATTGGTGTTGCATTATTTTTTTAAATCTTTCAGATTATTGCAAGAAAGATGATTTTGAGAGAACTTATATAAAAGTTTCCAAATCTACGTTATGTTTTGTAACATGCTTTAGTATCAATAAACTTGCATTTCCCCTAACTCCATTATTTATGCTACTTACTGGGCTTTAGCTCATTCCTGTTGATTATGATTTTTACAGAGTAGGCAGTAACTTAGCAAGTTGAATTTTGTGGGTTGTAGTAGTTAGACAACTACTCTGTGGAGGCTGGATTTTTTGGTAGCTTAACCTTAGATGTGTTAGACCTAGAGTTGTTGCTGGGGTTGCACATCCTAAGAGACATTTTTGTATAAGAATACTGATATGTAATTATATGTAATTATGCACAGACCTCCATTTTTTTGTGGCTAGTGGTCAATGTAAGGGTTATAAAGCTCTGACTTATTTTGAGGATGTACACACACACATATATATATATATATATATATATAAATGACTTAATGTATGAACCTTATGGATTAGTGTATTGGAACTTTTAAATGAACTTTTTGATATTATAGGTTGGCGTACATTTATGTAAAAGTTGGAGAAAAATTTACTAGTATTTGGGTTGTAGTTTTCTCATGCAGTAGACCCTGTCGGGTTTGGGGCGTGACAATTATGGTATCAGAGCTTAGGTTATGATTCTGTAGACTTTGTGAATAGGTTTGATCCAGATTTAAGTCAGAGCACTAGGAATATGAAACTTATCCTCCTACCTTGATGTTGTATGTATTTTAGACTATATAATATTTTTACTTCCTAGTTGACTGTACTGGTGACTTATTTTTCCTCTATTGCAATGGATGTAGGTATAGGTATTTTGGTACACTATGCCATCAGCAAAGAAGCAACATAAGTTAAGGAACATAGATAAGGTTGAGACTCCTCCATCTGATGCTGGGCCACACCGAGAGCGTGAGAGATTTGCCACTCTTGTCATTAATGAGGTTAGTGAGGTTGATGAAGTGGCAAATAAGATCTATGCTAGAATTGCTCAAGCTACTCGGCATGGTGAGGGTCAGAAAGAAGGTTACTCTTTTATGGAATTTAGGAAGCAAATCCCCTTAACTTTTGCTGGTGAAACTGATCCTACGGTAGCAAAGAAGTGGATACTAAAAATGGAGAAATTGTTGAAAGTTCTTCATTGTACTGACTCCCAAAAGGTGGAGTATGCTACCTTTACTCTTGGGGGCCTTGCTGAGAGATGGTGGTTTGGTACTGAGGTTCTATTGAAAGAGGAATTGGGTGAGAATGCTCGTATCACGTGGGATAAGTTTAAGGAAGTCTTTAATGAGACTTATTTCCCAGAAGTACTGAGTGACAGGAAGGCAAGAGAATTTTCTGATTTAGTTCAGAGGTCAATGACTGTGGAAGAATATGCTGTAAAATTTATTGATCTCTCTCATTTTGCCCCCTATTTAATTCCTGATGAGCATAAGAAAGTAACGAAGTTTTAGAAAGGTCTAAATGATAAAATTTGTCCTCACATCCTAGCTACTGGAGTGAACACTTTTGCTGAGACTGTAAAGAGGGCAATGTGTCTTGAAGAAGACTTTAAATGCAATCATGGTTCTGATGAGAGTGGAAAGAAACAATGGTCATCTGGTTCTCATTATGGTAAAGGTCAAGGGCAGACGTTTTTACAAAGGGTTCTTTAAGAAGTTTGGCAATAGACAACAGTCTTTTATGCATGATAAGTCTGCCTCTTCTCATTTGAGTGAGAAGAAACCTTGCTCTCTTTGTGGTATGAGTCACGAGGGTCAACCTTGTGCTATAAAGTTATGCTACACTTATAAGCAACCCGGACATTTTGCTCGAGTATGTCCCACCACTAAGGGCTTGGGTTCCTCTTCCTCACCTCAGACACAGAAAAGTGATGCTAATGTGAAAAGAGTCCAAGGAAGAGTGTATGCTTTGACTACTTAAGATGCTCAGGCCACAGACACTATAGTAACAGGTATACTTCCTTTGTTCTCCACACCTGCCAGAGTTGTTTTTGATCCTAGTTCTATGCATTCTTTTATTTCGTGTGGATTTGTTAGAAACATTGATAGAAGTCCTGAGCCTCTTGAATATGAGTTGTCAATTTCTACTCCTTTGGGTGATACTTTAATGTCTAATCTTGTACTCAAGTCTTGCATGATTTTTATTGAGGGTAGGGAGTTATCAGCGGACTTGGTGTTGTTAGGAATGCATGATTTTGATGTCATTCTAGGCATGAATTGGTTGGCTGCTTACCATGCTAGTGTGGATTGTTTTGAGAAGGAGGTTGTGTTTAGGCGTCCAGGTGAGTTGGAATTCTGATTTAAGGGCTCACGTTTACCTTCTCTACCTCATATGATATCAACCCTACAAGCAAACCGCTTGCTTAGGAAAGGATGTCGAGGCTTTCTTGCTAGTGTAGTAGATTTGTAAAAGAAGGAATAGGAGATCAAAGATATTCCCGTTGTATAGGAATTCCCGGATGTTTTTCTTGAGGATTTACCTGGATTACCCTCAGATTGTGAGGTTGAATTTTCTATCAACCTCGTTCCTGGTACTGCAACTATTTCAAAGGCACCCTATAGAATGGCACCAGCAGAATTGAAGGAGCTTAAGGGACAGCTAGAAGAATTACTAGATAAAGAGTTTATTCGTCCTAGTGCAACACCTTGGGGAGCTTCGGTTTTATTTTTCAAGAAGAAGGATGGGTCTATAAGGTTATGTATTGACTACCATGAGCTAAATCGAGTTACTACTAAGAATAAATATCCATTGCCTCATATTGATGACTTGTTCGACCAATTGCAAGGTGCACAAGTCTTTTCCAAAATTGACCTTTGTTCGGGTTATCACCAATTGAAGATTAAGAGTGAGAACATACCAAAGATGGCCTGCCGGACTAGGTATGGTCATTATGAGTTTTTAGTGATGCCTTTTGGTCTAACCAATGCCCCTGCTGCTTTCATGGACTTAATGAATAAGGTATTCCATAAGTATTTGGATTGCTTTGTCATTGTGTTCATTGATGATATCTTGGTGTACTCTAAGACTCTGGAAGAACATGAGGACCACTTGAGGATTGTTTTGCAAATTCTAAGAGATAAGAAGTTATATGCTAAACTGAAGAAGTGTGAATTTTGGTTGAATCAAGTGGTATTCTTGGGTCATGTGATCTCTAAGGATGGAATTACTGTGGATCTTAGTAAGATTGAAACGGTGGTTAGTTGGGATAGACCCACTAATGTAAGCAAGGTAAGGAGTTTCTTGGGCCTTAAGGTTACTATAGGAGGTTTGTAGAAGGATTTTCCCGCATTGCAGCTCCTTTAACTCATCTAACTCGGAAGAATGCTAAGTTTGAGTGGAAGGAGGAATGTGAGAAGAGCTTTCAAGAGTTAAAGCAGCGGTTAGTCACGGCCCCAGTGTTAACTATTCCTTCGAGTTCAGGAGGTTTTGTTATATATAGTGATGCTTCTCGCAAGGGGCTTGGTTGTGTATTAATGCAACATGGTAAGGTTGTGGCTTATGCCTTTCGCTAGTTGAAGAATTATGAACAAAATTACCCTACTCATGACTTGGAGTTGGCTGCAGTTGTGTTTGCATTAAAAATTTGTAGACATTATTTGTATGGCAAGAAATGCGAAATTTACACAGATCATAAGAGTTTAAAGTATTTCTTTACTCAGAAAGAGTTAAATATAAGGCAACAGAGATGGCTTGAATTAATTAAGGATTATGATTGCTCCGTTAATTATCATCCAGGTAAGGCTAATGTCGTGGTCGATGCACTTAGTTGAAAGTCTTCAGGTTTTTCAGTTGCATTGTTAACAACTCAAAAGGAAATCATTAATGATTTGGAGAGAATGGGGATTGAAGTTGTGATGGCCCATTCTGGGGCCTACTTGGCAAGTTTGAGCGTACAACCAACCTTGATCAAGAGAATTAAATTATCGCAGAGTGGTGACTCACAGTTGGTAAAAATCATGGATGAGGTGCGGAGTGGAAAGAAGCCTATGTTTAATATCTTTGATGATGGTGTTTTGAAACTTGGGAATAGATTGTGTGTGCCTAATGATCCATCAATTAGAAAAGATATTTTAGAGGAAGCACATTGTTCATCTTACACAATTCACTCGAGTAGTACTAAGATGTACCGTGACCTTCGAGAAACCTTTTGGTGGAATAACATGAAGAGAGAGATTACCCAATTTGTGGAGCAGTGCTTGACTTGTCAACAAGTTAAGGTGGAGCATCAAAGACCCTCAGGTTTGTTGCAATCACTTTCCATCCCCGAATGGAAGTGGGAGCATATTTCCATGGACTTTGTGTCAGGATTGCTGAGATCGCCTAAGGGTCACGATGCTATTTGGGTAATTGTTGTTAGATTGACAAAATCAGCTCACTTTATTCTCATTTGAATGAATTACTCTCTTGATCAACTTGCATAACTCTATATTGAAGAGATAGTGAGGCTTCATGGCATTCCTATTTCAATTGTTTCAGATAGAGACCCACGCTTTACTTCACGTTTTTGGAGGAGTTTGCATAAAGCTTTGGGTACTAATTTAAATTTTAGCACAGCTTTCCACCCTCAGATGGATGGACAATCCGAAAGAACTATCCAAATTATAGAAGATATGTTGCGAGCCTGTATACTGGATCTTAAAGGTAGTTGGGCTAATCACTTATGTTTAGTAGAGCTTGCTTATAATAACGGCTTCCAATCTAGTATTGGGATGGCACCTTATGAAGCTTTGTACGGAAGGAAATGTTGATCCCCGATTTGTTGGGATGAAGTTGGGGTGTGAAAGATTTTGGGGCCAGAGATTATTCAAAGAACTTTTGAAAAGGTTGATTTGATTCATGAGAGGTTGCAAACAGGTCAGAGTAGACAGAAGAGCTATGTTGACAAACGAAGAAAGGACTTAGAGTTTGAAGTCAGAGACATGGTCTTCCTTAAGGTTGCACCGATGAAAGGGGTAATGAGATTTGGCAAGAAGGGTAAGTTGAGCCCTAGGTTCGTAAGGCCATTTGAGATCTTGGAGAGGATTGGTCCAGTTGCGTATAGACTTGCCCTACCGCCAACTCTATCAAGAATTCATAATGTTTTTCAGGTTTCTATGCTAAGGAAATACATTCCTAAACCTTCTCACATATTGAGCTATGATCAACTTCAAATAAAAGATGATTTGTTATACGAAGAAGTTCCAATTGAGATTTTAGATCATAAAGAGCATATTCTGCACACCAAATCGATACCTTTAGTAAAGGTACTTTGGAAACATCATGCGTTGAAAGAGGCATCTTAGGAGTGTGAGGACATTATGCAATCTAGATACCCAAATCTATTTCATAATCAAGGTACGTACAATTTCGAGGACGAAATTTTTGTAAGGGGGGAAGATTGTAGTGCCCAAAACAAATAATAATAATAATAAAACAAAATATATTTCTAGAACCACATATGCCCCACCTACCCCCACAAGTCCCTAACACACAATTTTCTCTCTAGATTTCTCCATATCTCACCTGTAGCTCTCCCTCACTCTCACTTTATTTCTTTTTGTCTTCACCAGCACACACATTCACTCCCTCCCACTCTCATTCGGTCACTCTCTCTCTCTCTCTCTCTCTCTCTCTCTCTCTCTCTCTCTCTCTCTCACCGGTTAACCACCACAACCACCGGCGGAATTCTGGTAGGATTTACCAGAGAAAATCTATAGGAGACTTTCTAGGCTCCATTTGCTTCCAATATTTTAAGGTAAAAGCTCTAAGTTTAAGGTTTTTATATTTTGTTAGTTTCTTTCCAAATCTAAGTAACCTTAGTGTTATATGTGATTTAATTTGAGCAACCTTAATGATATTTATGTGATTAAGGAAATGGGTTTTGATTTTGGTGGATTTATTTGAGGAATAGTTAAGGTTTTTTTTTTTTTATAAGAGTGTTTATTGTGGTTTCTCTATGGTGAGGATTTAGGGATTTTGGATTCCTAATGTTAATAGTGATTAGATCAAATTTTCCTTATTATTTAGTGTATTTGGGTTAGTTGAGGTTCTAGATGATTTTGTCTTAATAGGCTTGCTCATGTCTTTTATAGGTTCTAATTAATCTCCTAAGAGCATTGGAGATTAGGATTTTGAGCGGATTGGAGGTAAGTAGCTTCTTAATGGGATTTTTGGAAAAATAATCATCATTGCATATGAGATTTATTTTAAGGTTTATAAACACATTTTTGGAAAATTATTATGAAACTATACTTTTCCTAAAGGATTTTGTGTATAAACCTTAGTATTTATTTAATTATGAGAAAATGCATTATATTTGATATTGCATATGGGGAAATGCATGATTTGCTAGATTGGAAATTTTATAAGCATCTTTCATTAATCCTTGGGGAGTTATTTGATAAAGTTATTGGATTATTGTGATTTCTAAAGATGCTTTATCATCGATTTTGTCGTTTGAGATATGTTTTGGAAACTTTTAAATGTTTGGGAATTATTTGGATAAGTGACAAGCTTTGTGAATACTTTGAATGTTGAAAGGTCTTATCAAATTACTTGGAAATGAACTATGTATTTTTATTATGTTAACATGTGAGCTATTTTAGTTGTTTTACCCTTGTGTCGTGACAATTGTGATTATACGGTGATTACCCAGCTGGATGCCGTCTACCTGTAGGCCTAACGAAGCTCCTGATAGAAACACAACTTACCTGTGGGCCTAACGAAACTCTTGGTAGAAACACGATTTACCTGTGGGCCTAACAAAACTCCTGGTAGAAACCAAGTTGTGAGGTCTTTTACCTTTGGGCCTAACGAAGCTCTTGGTAGAAGCCAAGTTGTGTAGTCTTTTACTTGTGGGCCTAACGAAGCTCCTGGTAGAAGTCAAGTTGTGTGGTCTTTTACCTGTGGGTCTAACGAAGCTCCTGGTAGAAGCCTTGTCACGTGGCCTTGGGAGCTCGTGATATTATGCTTTTGAAAAGTGTTGGAAAATTCTATAGCTCACATGGTGTATTATGTAGTTTCATTATTTATATCTTGAAAAGCTTGGTGTTGCATTATTCTTTTAAATCTTTTAGATTATTGCAAGGAAAATGATTTTGAGAGAACTTATATAAAAGTTTCCAAGTCTACCTTATGTTTTGTAACATGTTTTAGTATCAATAAACTTGCATTTCCCCTAAGCCCAGTTATGCTACTTACTGGGCTTTAGCTTATTCCTGTTGATTATGATTTTTACAAAGTAAGCAATGACTCAACAAGTTGAATTTTGCAGGTTGCAGTAGTTAGACAACTACTCTGTGGAGGCTGGATTTTTTGGTAGTTCAACCTTAGAAGTGTTAGACCCAGAGTTGTTGCTGGGGTTGCACATCCTAAGAGATTATTTTGTATAAGAATACTGATATGTAATTATATGTAATTATGCATAGACCTCCATTCTTTTGTGACTAATGGTCAATGTAAGGGTTATAAAACTCTGACTTATTTTGAGGACATACACATATATGTAAATGACTTAATGTATGAACCTTATGGATTAACTTTTAAATGGGCTTTTTGATATTCTAGGTTGGCGTACATTTATTTAAAGATTGGAGAAAAATTTACAGGTATTTGGATTGTAGTTTTCTCATGCACTAGACCTTGTCGGGTTTGGGGCATGACACTCCAGTATTCCATCTCTCTCTCAATACTTTCTCCATTTTATATTTCTTTAGATTATCATTAGATTTAGATTTTCTACAAATTTTACCCTTTGAGAACCTATAATCCAACTAAATTAAGCTGTTTTAAGGAATCCAATTCCTACCAGGTCTTTTAATCTCATATGTTTTTAGTTCCGCCCTATGTATTTCGCATACCGTGATTGTAGTTCCTAAACATCCTCTTAAGTTTACTAGTTTATTTAAATTTTATTAAAACTTCAATTTAGTCTAAAATTTTTAAAATCAAATCCAAACTTGCTTCAATTGATTTTTCTAAATAGAGAGAGTGATCACCTTGCTATGGTTGAATTGAATCTCCTCGAGCAGCCTACAAATCCATTTCAAGATTCCTTTCTGGTCGCAACTTTGCCTCCTAATTTCTTTATTTTTAACCTAGAGAAAACCCTAGCTTCCTCTAAACTCTAGCTTTTTTGAGACATTTTATTTTTATTTTGTTTTGTTGCAGTGGCCTCATACCTCAATATATATAGAGGGCTAGACATCCTACGTAGCCCACTCTATATAGAGGATAATTTTTTTTTTTTGAATGAATCTCCTCTAATCCCTTATGGGGTGATTCATAAAATTATCCATTTGTATTATTTAAACATCACATCAATAATTAAATAAGTCATTAAAAGTATACAAAATACTATAATAGTCATTTAAATTACCACGTGATGGGTTGGAGAAATTTTTCTCAAAATTGGTTTGGAGATAAACTTGTTAAGTCCTCAAGCCTTTGATTTAACTAAATTATAGGTGAATATATACTCCTTAATTTTTAATTTTTATAACTAGAATCTATATTCCAATCGATCAATTCTCTTGTGAGTTGATTTTTTGTGGTTGTTATTGTTGTTGTGTTGACCAATATGATAAATATAATTATCTTAGTAAAAAAAAAAAAAATTCACAAATTCGGTTCTAGCAAGTATTAAAATCAAAATTAGGTGCTGTAGGTATTATTATTTTCTCCCACTTTATAACTTTTTCATCCTCGAAAATTTAGAACGTATGTCCATTTTGGAATATATAAGGATATTTGGATTACTTTTCATCCACATACTCCCTCCCACAAGGCTTCTCCCTAGGAATGTCATTGAATGAAGGAAGGATGTGCTATTTATAGACAGTATTGCACCTGCTGATCAAAACACGTGCAAGATGATGGATGGATTGGGCCCAACCCAACCCGGTTCAATTTGGGACATGAGTGTGTGGTAGAAGCCCAAGGCAACTTTGGGTAGGTCCTCCCTCCTTCACAAAAGTGGGGTACCCTTTAGGGCCCAACACAATAAGCAACAAATGGGCCAAAAAAGCCCACAAAATGTCTCTTTCTTTCCTATGTGAGATTCAAACCATTTCACTACTTTTTTTTTTTTTTTTTTTAGAATAAACCATTTTACTACTTTAACCTATGTTTAATTAGACATTTTAAGAGTAAATTTCTCATTTACTCTTTAATGATTTTGAACAAATGGCCGCATGACGTTAATCTCCTTACGTACTACGTAGGAGAACATGTTCCAACTCAAACCTGCCTCAAAGAATGTGTGGGTCCCACATTCTTTTGGAGAAAAGATAGTGATTAAAATACTTGAAAAAACCAAAAAGCCATTTTCCAAAATTTCTTATTATTTGTCTAACCAATATGGGATTAAATAAAAAAGGTTTAAAACTTATTTGCCTTAAAAAAAAAGTGAATATTAACCGTTCAAGGTGTTAATTCAAAAAATTGAATATTAACTGCTGCCAGTGTTAATTCAAAATAAGTGAATATTAATCGCTTCAGGTCTTAATTCAAAATTGTGAATACTAATTGCTCAGGGTGTTAATTAAAAAAAAGTGAATATTAACCTCTCCAGGTGTTAATTCAAAAGAAGTGAATATTAAGCGCTCTAGGTGTTAATTCAAAATTTG
The DNA here is from genome assembly GCA_014362285.1 of Fagus crenata. Classification (NCBI taxonomy): domain Eukaryota; kingdom Viridiplantae; phylum Streptophyta; class Magnoliopsida; order Fagales; family Fagaceae; genus Fagus; species Fagus crenata. The sequence continues at coordinate 13,388 of BKZX01022284.1, forward strand.
TGAATATTAACCACTCTAGGTGTTAATTCAAAAAAGATGCATATTAACCTCTCTAGGTGTTAATTCAAAAGGTCACTCATAAGGACTTGAAATGAAGGAAGGCCACTCATAGGGACTTGAAACAAAGGAAGGCCACTCATAAGAACCTGTAACGAAGGATGAAGGCCACTCATAAGGACCTGGTACAAAGGAAGGCCACTCACAAAGACCTGAAATGAAGGAAGGTTAGTTATAAGGACGTGAAATGAAGGAAGGTCACTCATAAGGACCTGAAACAAAGGAAGACCACTCATAAGGACCTGAAAAGAAGGAAGGTCACTCATAAAGACTTGAAACGAAGGAAGGGCACTCATAAGGACTTGAAACGAAGGAAGGTCTAAGGACCTGAAATGAAGGAAGGCCACTCACAAGGACCTGGGAGAATGGAATAAAGTTTAAGGGTCTCCACTCGAACAAATTTTGAAAAACATCATTGAAATATATATTTTTTTTTAAAGAGAAATTTTCTGAAATCAAATAATTACCTACTAAGTAGGGTTTTGGGAGATGCATGAGTACCAGTAAGGTGGTGCAAATATTGAAGAGATCATGAGAATGAATTAAGATTGAAGACAAAGACTTGACTGATCATGAGAATGAATGTGATTGTAGCCGAAGGCTTAAGTGATCACAAGAATGAATTGATGAGATTGAAGACAAATATTTGACTAATCATAAGAATGAATTGAGATTGTAGTTGAGGGCTTGAATGATCATAAGAAGTATAAAGATTGTAAACATAGATTCAAACGAAAGCACAAGCCTACCCAGTCAATGGCTGGCCTTCTTTCATATTATTGGGTTATGTCTAAAGAAATATTTAATAAGGAAATCAAACTTAAACACACAAAAACAATTTAAACCTAGAGACTATACAACAAAAACATGTGAAGACAAATATAATGTAAGATGAGAGAAGATAATTCTTACCTGCCTCCAAACTTACTAATCACTAAACAATTGAGAATAACTTCCCAAATTATAGAAACCCAAATTGTGCATGTGAGGATTCAAACCAACTATATTCATACAATCAAATATTTATATTGATAATCATAAGAAATCAACATTTAATTTCCTTACCTTAATATGGTCGTGTGAACACAAGGTTGTGAACATAGACATGCAAAAGTCTTTATGAATATTGACATACTTGAACAATCAACCAGTTTCTATCCGTGGAGGCAATATCATCATGGCATGAAATATTAGGTTTGATAGTAGAAAATATATTTGGAGCATAAAAGTCTGAATAACCTTACTGACTTCATGAAATCAACCTGCCGTGAGCTTACGAGTTTAACGTGAGAAGATTAACAAATTTTTGAATGGAAAACCTATTGTAGATATTGCATTTTGTACCTTTGAGTGCCCATTTTTGAGAGCTAAGTCCATTGGGCTTTTTGGTTCATTGAGCTCTCAAAAATGGGCTTAGCTCTCTAGGCTTTTGAATAGGCTTGATTTCCTAGGCCTTAGTTACTAAAAATTATCTTTTACTCTTATCAAAAGATTCTGATCATATTAATAGAGATTAGTATATTCGTCATTGGGACCGGAGATTCAAGTTGTAGGGGGTACAAAATGTGGTGTCTACAGTTATAAACATGAAAACTCACAATTCACCTATATAAAAAATATGTCTAATTTAATTTATAATATTAACCACGTATCGCATGGGTTTTCTTCTAGTTTTTATATAAAACTATAGATGGGAAGATCATGTCTGAGACCGGGGATCATACTAAATTATTATGTACAAATAAAAAAGAGAAGACATCTCTCAGGATAAATTATCTAGTCAATGTTGCAAAAATTGAGTGTAGATTGAGCTATATATTTCAATAAGTTATTTTCATTTGACGACCAAGTCTTTTCTTTCTATAGAGATAGCTATTCTGTTAAAGTCAAAGGAGCAAACGTACATAAAATATGATTGATTTTAAAATGTTTGTCTTAAAAGAGTTGTCATCATTGGATAGTTCAGACATGCAAACCCGTATATGATTTTTTTTTTTTTTGAGAAGAAAGATGATGATATATTAATTAGCTAAAAAATAATTGTCTACATACAACGTAGAAATACTAGAATTTGGCATACACTGAAGCCATTGATTACCCCAGACATGTTCTTAGCTTTTCTCGCTAATAGGTGAGCAACCGAATTTCCTAGTCATTTGGTGTGTGAGAAGGAATACCACCCAATAGTAGAGACAAAAGTTTTAGCGTCCTCAATAACTGTACCAAAATGAGCCAGGCAAGGATCAGTGTTCTGAAAAGCATCAGTGATAATACTGCTATCCCCTTCAAAGATCACTTTCTCTAGTCCAAGGTGAATGTCGAGGTGAATAGCTTCTCTGGCAGCCCGAGCTTCTACAACCTCAACAGAGGCGGGAATAGCTATTTTCCTGGATATGGTAGCAAGTGGAACATCTCAGTCATTACAAATGATGACACCGATTTCTGCCTCAGATTGGTCCGAGAATAATGCTCCATCAATGTTAGCTTTAAAGACTCCAGTTGGGGGAGGACACCACCTACACATTGTTCCCGTTGGGATAGGATGAGTATGAACTTTGAGTTTGACCTGCTGGAATTCACTACAAGAAAAACTATTTTTTACGTCATGGATTTTACGTGAACTTAAAAGTTATCGCAATAAACTTAAAAATAGGCATGTTACTACCAACCCAATCTTCTTAGCTCTAAAATAGGCCTACTATCAGCCCAATCTTCTTTTTATTTTTTTTAAAAGCCTTGGGTATCAGCCCA
>BKZX01022291.1:955-17990 GCA_014362285.1 Fagus crenata
CCCCCCCCCCCCCCCCCCCCCCCCCATGTAAATTAAAAATTAAGGAAGACAATTAGAAAGATGGATAGCCATAGGGTTCTTTGTTATTACACAGGAAAAAATTCATATTAACTCATCCTGTACAAAAGGTTGATTTACATTAAGCTTTGCTCACCTTGACCCAAAATTAAAAATGCTACTGATGTAGCCAACCCTTAATCCGCTAGACAGCCCATTTGCAACAACAGTTTCGTTAAGAGAGATGACATTACAACACTACAGTTTGAGATTTATTTTTTGAAATTTTTCTGCAAATTACTAGCCGAGTGAGTAAATTCATCTCAAATCAAAGGCCTAACCAGAACTTTCATTAAGGCATCACCAGAACCTCCACCCTACCATCTCATCATTTTGGTCTTTAGAATTGCGCGCCAGTGTAAAGACTCAGAGCTGGGATTTATATAGACCTCCATTGGTGTCATTTTCTTGATATTAAAACCAAGAGCGTTTTAAGTGGGACAAACAGTAGTTGCAAGGATACCACTTTGGTTTTTGACATACAACATGGTACAAGTAGTCTACACATTTAATTTACAACCGAATCTTATAGAATAATTCATATTTCATTTTTAAAATTCCATTTAATTAACCAAGAGCGTATGAAATTTCGGTGCCAACATTGGTACGAAAGGCATCAGCCTTTTTATACTTCTATGATTACATTCTTGTGTATAAAGTTAAGAGATCCATGGATTGGTCATTGGTGTGTGCATGCAGCCATGCATTTCTTCTTATATTCATGTAATATGATTCTTCTTAGTTCTTCGTATGCACCATGTGCCACAAAATTTGAAAAAGAACAACCATTACCTTTCTTGAAGGCCAATTTATGCTTCAAATTTAAGGACAGTAGCCCCTTAATACGAACGATTCCATTAGCAACAATTGGGACCGAGCTAAGACCTACAATCAAAATAGAGATACACTCGAATTATCAAAGTGAGACATAGCCCTCACACGTGTGTAGATCACACCAAAGGAACACTTTTCTTCTTTGGTCAGTAAGGGTCCCACATCATTTAGGAGAGAGTTGTTTATTTATTATAATTGTTTATAAAAGGAAAGCAAATGGCAATGGCAAAGGGTTGTTAGGCCTTTTGGATAAAATAAAAATCTGTAGTCAGTGCATAATAACGATTATTAATTTATAATGTGTATAAACAATTATGATTTGTGGTGATATGTCTGCTACCAAATAAAATATACGAAAATTGCTTGAATAAATAAAAATCTGACACTCATATAGCTACTTTTTGTATGATATTTTCATCTGTACTCCTAGATATTTCTATAGATCGAAGTTGCCTAGAAGGGAAAAGTCAATATCCAAGTCTTCCAAAGTCTAGCACCCATTCCAAAGTCTAGCAGCTATTATTGAGCTATGATAAGATTCAAGAAAATTCTAGTCATGTATCTATTTATAAAAAGATACAATCAATATTAACCCTTACTACTAACCTAGTTATCCTCTTTTAAATGGACCCTGGCTTCAGGGAAGTTGAATTCTAGTTCTTACATCCCAAAATTCAAATGTGATTTCAAAGACAATCCTTTAAGTATAATTGTTCAAAGAATTGTCTCTTCAAACTTGTTTCCTTTTTTTTTTTTTTTTTTAATGAATAATTTAACTTCTGTTTACTAAAAACAACTTCTGGTTTCGATTTGTTTATCTTCTAGGAAAAACCACTGAAAATGAGAGCTGGGAGAAAAAGAACAAAATTCATAGGAAAGCCGCTTTTACATCAATTATACAATGTTTACCAATTCAAGCGGATGATTATGCCTCTTTAACCGTAGGAATCAGATGAAGCATACAAGGATCATTCATGTTTGGTACGTGCTGCAACTCTGTAAACTTTTCATCCACTTATTGCTGGTGGGCTACTTCTTGGTATTTTGTATTTCAGTATTCTTGAACTTATTCCAGCTTCTTAGAATTTGTAACTGCATGATAATTGCCTTTGATGCTGAGGAGAGGCAAGCAAGTGACCAGAGGCTGAGAACTTGGCTATGATAGCTCAAAGACGTTCTTAATGATGTGGAGAATGTGCTGGATGAATTTCAGTACCAAGTTCTGCAGAAGGAAGTAAACAAGAGATCCAGGAGCACTTGCCAAAAGGTGCGTCATTTCTTTTCTGGTTCTTTGCACTTATCAACCTTAAAGTAGATTTACCTTCAACGTTCAAAATATAGTTTTGTTCTCACGGTGTGTAATGGAACATTGAATTTTTGATATAGTAGTTTGCTTCACTTTGTCAAATTTGGTGATAGTTGGCAGGACCTAAGTCATGCTCAGAAAAGAGACGCATTCAAGAAAGTGGGGAATCAATGACTTGATTGACTTGCACATAGAGTTAAGAAAATAGACGCATTCAAGAAAGTGGGGAATCAATGACTTGATTGACTTGCACATAGAGTTAAGAAAGGGGACGCATTCATGAAAAATAAAAAAGAGAGATAGAATTGGGGAGACTTTTATTTACTATTATGCTAGAAACTTTCATTAATTAAACAAAACTATCAACAGAAATACATGCATCAAATGCAATCACTTTTTCTTTTTCTTTTTTCGATAAACTGGAATATTATAAAGAGAAAACGATAAACAATACAACCAAAGGCAAGCAGACAGCTATAGGCAGCATTACCCCGACACTCAATTTTCATTAGAGCATTTCCAACGGATTGCTCAAAAATTTAAGCTAAAATTTGGCTTAAGACCCTACTTTTTCTATTTTAGCTTATCACTTTTCAAAACACTCACATCCGATTCTCTATTCTCAACTCTATTTCATTTAAATATTCATTCTTTATTCATTTTTTATTATTTCCTCTAAAATTCATTTCTTTTTCACAACTCCCAAAATACCTTCCTTTCCCATTTTTTTCCTCCATCTCCCTCTATTTCCGTTGTATATCCCCTCCCTTTTTTTTTTCTTTCCTTTTTTCCCCACCACCCATGTACCACTTCTTTCTTTTTCTTTTTTTCTTTTTTCTTTCCTTTTTTTTCCCCACTACCCACATACCCCCCTCCCTTTCTTTTTACTTCTCTCCCACCAAACATACATCCCCCCTCTCTTTCCTTTTACTCAACCCCTCATGTCTCTCTTTCCCCCTTTATTTATTTATTTATTTTTCACTTTGTTTCTTATTTCTTCATCACGTCTGTGATTGTGTGTTTTTTTGTTTTTGTTATTATATTCTTTTGTTTGTGTTTTTTTTATTTTGTTTGTTTGTTTGTTTTTTTTTTTTGTGTATGTTTTTTATTTTGTGGTTGATTCGGGGGCAAAAAATGGTTCCCATGGCTTTGACAGCCACAGAGCAGAACAGAAGAAAGAAAAAAGGAAGAGAGAGGAAGTGAGGTTTCAGAAGATAAAATAATAAAAAAATGAAATGGCAAATGAATAGTGCAAGGCATAAATGGCTTGCAACTGTAGTAAAAATCGATTTTGCCTCACGTGAAGCTCGTCCATTGGGAGTCATTTTTTGGACTTGTGAGCTATATTTGAGTTTATTTTGGCTTCTGGCAGATCTGTTGGGAATGCTCGTACGCAGAATGTGTAGAAGTATTTGCCATCAAATTTTCAATAAAGTATTTATCCCAAGAAAATTTAAAAGTTTCAAGCAAGTAAAAAAGTTTTTACAAAAGGAAGTATAAAGTGTAAACAAAATTTTATAGCTGGTTATCATCTTAAGACAATGTTTAAGATTATTAATACAAAGTGTTAATTAATTGCTAATAAAGTATAACCAGTCGGGGTAGTATGGAAAAAAGAAATTAAAAGTTGGAATATTTGGGGAAACTACTCAGAAAAGTGGGAGAAATACATAGGCAACACTCCCTCAGACAAAGGTGAGGGCATTCCCTAAGCACAAAAAAATATACCATATTTAAGAAGTTCTTCTATTAGAATTGTATCCAAAAGCGTTGTTTCAAGAGGTTTTAGAGCTTTACAACCAATTTTTATAATTTTTCCAAATTTGTAAGTTCAAAATTTTCTTGAACACATCCATCTCTTATCCCAACAAATTGTTTTTCCTTCTAATTTATTTCTTCAGTTCTAATTGAAAGTACTTTTTTATCCAAATTGTGGTTCATGATTTATGTATTAGGATATTTCCAATGGCATCCATGAGCACTGAAAAGGCCTCATCGTTGTCTTCCTCATCATCATCTTCCTCTTCTACACCTCAATGGAAATATGATGCATTCCTCAGTTTTAGAGGTGAGGACACCCGCAATAATTTTACGGACCATTTATATTATGCTTTGAAACAAAAGGGCATTTACACCTTTAGAGATGATAAAAAACTTGAGGGGGGAAAATCAATTTCATCGGAACTCTTGAAGGCAATAGAAGAATCGAGATTTGCTATTGTCATTTTCTCAAGAAACTATGCATCTTCAACGTGGTGCCTAGAGGAACTTGGAAAGATCGTTGGATGCCGGAAAAAGAAGGGAATGACTGTTCTACCAATCTTTTATAATGTGGATCCATTTGATGTACGAAAGCAAACTGGAACGTTTGCACAAGCTTTTGTTGAACACGAAAAACATTTCAAGATAGAGGAAGTGAAGAAATGGAAAGCTGCTTTGATTGAAGTGGCTAATCTCTCAGGATGGGATTTAAAGGATAGGTAATTTGATTTGAGAAATTCCTTTCTTTAATATGTTTCCAACAACTCTTCATATATATAGGTTGAATTATACTATCAACAATACAACAACTGGATTTTGAGTATAGTATAAGCTATTTTTAATTTGTGCACATTATATACGTTATGTAATCTATACTACCTAAAAGGGAATTGGATTTGATGGTTTCACTCTTAATTTCGAAAAAAAAAAAAAAAAAACTCATTAAATAGTTAAAATATAATTACATAAATCCAAATACATAATATGATGAGCTTAAAATTGTCACTGACATAAAAAAATCTTAAAGAGTTTGAAAGTGAGAGAAAAACAAAGAGTGATGAAGAAATGAAGTAGTGAAGGATTTAATGACAATTACAATAATTAAAGCAAAATAAATTTTAATTGAAAAAAAAAATCTCCAAATTAACCTGTTAAGCAACTTATAATTCCTTATCATTAAAAAAAATAATAAATAAATAAATAACTTATAACTCCTTACAAATGAAGTGCATTTTACAATAAACACAATTAGATACATATTAAACATGCATAACTAAGTTTAACACTATTGATGTTCGTTTTAGAATGGTGTCAAATTCTTGAAAATACCTTGTAGAGATAACATTTAATAGTATGCAACTTGTTTTAAAGGTAGTTTGCCTATTGAGATACTTACTTTTTACTTTTGCAAGTTGTTTATTATTAATTGCTCTTTTTTTTTTTTTTTAAAGTGTTTTTAAAGATAGTTTGCCTAGCCTATTGATCATATACTTACTTTTTACTCCCTAACTTAACTTTTGTTATTATAATGTATTGAATTATTCAATGTTTACATTTTTCAAATGCAATAACTAAATTTTAGTCCAAAATTTGTTGAGTTGGCTATAAATCCTCAAAAGGCTAGTCATACTTTTCCTCCATTTTATTTTATCTAAAGTCGTACTAATTCACATATCCTCATAATGGAGGGATTGAGATCCCATGCAATACTCAAAAGTATTGCATGGGTGCAATTCTTCTTTTTCCTCTTACATTTTCAAAAAAATTTCACTTTTTGTTTTTTGAATTTTTTAATAATTTTTTATTAAGTGGTTGAGATTGAAAGTTAAGAAGTTAACTTTCAATTTCAACCACTCAATTGATATTGCATGCAATACCAATTGCATGAGATATCAATCCATAATGGAGAGCATGTAATGCCACTTAGCTACAAGGTTTTTGGCTGTTTTTACTAGAACCATTAATGTTAGTTTTGCTCTTTCTCGGATTGAGAGCCGGTGCAATTGTTAGGACAATTGCACCATGCAATTGTTAGTTTTAAAATTCAAAAAGTGTAAAGGTAAAAGGGTAAAAGACCAAAAAGTGAAAAAGTTAAATTTAAGTTTTTTTTTATTCAAAGGTTGAGATTAAAAGTGAATGTTTCAACTTTTAATCTCAACCATTGAAAACAATTGCATGGGTGCAATTGACCTAACAATTGCACTAGATCTCAATCCCTCTTTCTCTACCTTTTTTCATTCCCTCAACTTAAATCATTTACTGGTAAATTAACTACGCTCCTCGAAAATTGAGTTATCATGAAAATATATTGAAAACAAACAACCAATTTTTTAGAACAGAATAAAACTTTTCAATGAAGTTTATACTTGAATTAATAATGAGTTTTATTAATAAATTTGGATTAGTTTAAAATGAGTTGGAACTAGTTTTAATTGGACTTGACATTATTTTAAATAGGCTAGAAGTAGTTTAAATTAGAGGGACACTAGCACAAAATTCGAGAATTTGAATTCTAATTAGAAAACACTTAGCACCAAATTAGATTGCAACGTTAACTATAGTCTAATTTGGATCATTATTAAACTTTCACTGTAATATATTTTAATATATTATATAGATATCGATAATTACATATATAGTGGTGAGGAGCTTCATGATAGTTATGATAATGAGGCAATAGACTCTTTTTTTTTCTTAAAAAAATAAAAAATAAAAATAAAAAAAAATTTAAAAAAAAAACCTCTAACCATGAAAAGTTTCATATTGTATTTGCATCACATAACTCAATATAATCATTAGTTGGCATAACACGATCTACTTCCCTCATATGGCTTTTGGGATTTCTTTTTAATTTTTTTTCCCCATGTTTGGGGTTTCTTGGGTTATGACGAGAGCTGTTGTGGAGCTTTAATTTGGCGTGTTGGCAAAGGCCGGTTTACCAGACATGGTAATGTTGCTATTTGATGCATGATTCCTCACTTAACACTTTGTTTGAGTGGGTCAATCCATTGGGGTTGTTCTATTTTGCTGTTTGTATGATTTGATTGATAGTTGCTCTTTTTGTTTGTAATTCTGGTGTTCCTATTGTATACATTTTGTGTACTTAGGATGTGCCTTGTTTCGTTTTTTAATGAATTATTACTTATATAAAAAATTATTCATAGAATTTGTTTTAGGAGTCACTTTATTATCAAAACTACTAAAAGTTTAAAATACTATTTTAATTATTAAAAATCATTATTTATTTTAATTATTTACAATAATTTCTGATTTGATAAAAGTCCAATCTTACATAATCAGCTTCCACAACATAACTTGTGATATTACTGTTTATTGTTTAATTTCATCGATGCTAGTGAAATAATTGTTATAATTTACACATCACCTTTTAATGAATTTGTGCAATAGCATACCACTAGTATATATAAATAGAACATACTATATGCATCAATAGTTTGAGATGCACTAAGACTTTGTGGATCCCTCTGAAAAGATTCACAAAACTATTTTCTTCATTACCAATTTTTTATTACAGTATTAATTTTGTATATTTATTCTAAGAATTTGATATGATTACTTGCATATTAGCTATAGCAATTACAAATTAATTCTTGTGGCTGCTCTACCCTACTGTGTTTGAAAAAAGTTTCAAGAACTTTGACCTTAAGTTAAGCAGGCTTTTCAGACTGTAAAATTTGTTTCTTCTTTTTATACCAACATAACAAAGGATTTTTTAAAGCATTTGAATTATAAATTTGTTGAATTTAGCATCTTAGATTCTTCAAAGTATTCGGATTTTACATTATAACAAGGCGTCTATTGTTAATCAATGGAACTCTTTTTATATTTTTTCAGAAACTTATTGAATGAAACTTTAGTAAAGTATATTCCTAATTAAGTAGACTTAAGGCAATGGTTTCCTCATTCTGAATATTTTGCATCTACCTGTTTTCCATCTCTTTTTATAGGTTCTTTCTTCTTCTTCTTCTTCTTCTTCTTCTTCTTCTTCTTCTTCCCCCACACCCTTTAAATACTCTGATTTGGAAGGCCATGATCTTTTTTTATTTTATTTTATAAATAATTAGAAATTTCATTGATAATAAATCAAATGTGAAATACATCATTTGCCAAAAAAGCAGTAAACGAGTCAATGAATGGTACATATTTGTATTATTAAAATGAACTATAGTAACACAATACTTATATGCGTAGTTCTTTCAATTCTGGCTTGCAACATTCCATTACATTTATTAGTCGTCCCAATTTCCGTTTTAACCAACTAAATTGAATACTATATTTCTACCAATTTTTTTATTTTGGGTCCTATCATGGTAGGTTAAACTCACTGATTATTGTTCTCTCTTCTGCAGGCCGGAGACAGAAATTATCCAAAAAATTGTGAAACTGATATTAAATAAATTGAGTGGTACATTCTCAGTAGATACCAAGGGACTAGTAGGAATAGATGCCCGAGTGGAGAAATTGAAGTCACTTTTAGCTTTAGGGTTAAACGATGTTCGCATTATTGGAATTTGGGGGACAGGAGGAATGGGTAAGACAACTCTTGCTAGAGTTGTTTATGGAATGGTTTCCAATCAATTTGAAGTTTGTAGTTTTATCGCTGATGTGAGGGAGGTTTATGAAACACATGGTTTACTTCAGTTACAAAAAACACTTTTGAATGAACTTTTGATGGAAAAAGAAGTGAATATAGGTGAGGTTGATAATGGAGTTTTCATGATCAAGAATAGGTTACGTCACAAAAAGATTCTTCTTGTTCTTGATGATGTAAATGAATTAGAGCAATTGATGAAGTTAGCTGGGGAGAATGATTGGTTTGGTCCAGGTAGTAGAGTTATCATAACAACAAGGGATGAGCATTTGCTAAAGAGTCGTGCAGTAGATGGAATATACGAGGCTAAAGGATTGCATTATGATGAATCTTTTCATCTTTTTAATTTGAAGGCTTTTAAAAAAGAGCATCCTACCGAAGATTATCTAGAGCTATCCCAAGCCTTTGTAAATTATGCTAATGGTCTTCCTTTAGCCATTGAGGTTTTGGGTTCCTCTTTGTTCACAAGAAGTATTGATGAATGGAAAAATGAATTGAATAGGCTCAAAGAATTTCCTAATCGAAAAATTCTCAATGTACTTCAAAGAAGTTATGATGGACTAGAACAAGCAGAGAAGGAGATTTTCCTAAATATTGCATGTTTCTTTAATCACAAGGATCAAGTTAGTGTTACAAAAAAATTAGTTTGTCTTGATCTTTACCCTATAATTGGATTAAGGGTTCTTATTGATAAATCTCTCATAAAACTGCGTGGAAATCGATTGTGGATGCATGATTTACTACAAGAAATGGGTAGGGACATAGTTCGTCAAGAGTGTCCTAAAGACCCTGGAAAACGTAGTAGATTGTGGTTGCATGAAGATATTCACAATGTACTAACCAAAAATACGGTAAGAGAATATTTAAACAACCTGTAGATATACCTTAATATTTTAGTCAACAGAGTTTAAATTAAAATAGTTCTAGTAATAATACATTTTTCAATTCATTAATCCTTATTTTCTTTGTTGGTTATTAGGGAACAGAAGCCGTTGAAGGCATAGTCCTAAAGTTGTGGGAACCAAAAAGAGCACGTTGGAACCCAGAAGCCTTTTCAAAGATGAAATCTCTTAAGGTTCTTGAAATTCATAATGTCGACCTTTTGCATGGACCCAGAATTCTTCCTAATAGCTTACGATTACTTGAATGGAGCTGCTACCCTTCAAAATCATTGCCTGTAAGTTTCCAACCAGATGGGCTTGTTGAACTTCGCATGTGCAGTAGCAAAATTGAACGACTTTGGCAAGGAAGAAAGGTAAGATTGTGACTCAAGCACCCTTGTATTACTTTACTCTTTTAAGTTCATTTAACTCTGTGGTTTCTAAAGATGTTTTACCCTTCTTCTTTTTTTAACAGTCTCTTGAAAAGTTGAAAGTCATCCAACTGGAAAATTCCATACAATTGATTGAAACTCCTGACTTCACCGAAATCCCAAATCTTGAGGAATTGGTTTTGGAAAATTGTATAAATTTACCTGGGGTGCACCCATCAATTGAAGTTCATAAAAAGCTTAAAGTTGTTAGTTTAAAAGGTTGCAAGAACCTCAAAAGTCTTCCAAGCAAGTTTGAAATGGAGTCCCTTGAGATTCTTATTCTCTCCGATTGCTCAAAAGTAAAGAAAATTCCAGAATTCAGGGGAAACATGGAATGTGTATGTAAGCTTTACTTGGATGGTACTGCTATTACAAAACTACCGGCATCAATTGAGAATTTGATAGGCCTAGTTTCTTTGATTTTAAGGGATTGCAAAAATCTAGTGTGTCTACCCAGCACCATTTTTAATTTGAAGTTGCTTAAAGATGTGGATATTTCTGGATGCTCAAAATTTGAGAGACTGCCAAAGAATTTGGGGAATGCAGAAAGTATAAAGGAACTTGATGTGAGTGGAACTGCTATAAGACACGTGCCTTCTTCCATTGGTCTGTTGAAAAATCTTAAAAGGCTATCTTTGGAGGGATGTAAGGGGTTATCATCGTCTAATAAATCATGGTATGAGCTCATCCCTTTTTATTCAAAGCTGATAAGTCCAGATCCCTTGGGATTGTCCCCTCTATTGGGTTTGTGTTCTTTGACCGAATTGAATCTAAGAGACTGCAATCTCAAGGCAATCCCCAATGATATTGGTAGCTTATTCTCTTTACAAAAATTAATTCTAGATGGAAATAAGTTTGTTTGCCTTCCCGAAAGCATTGGTCAACTATCTAATTTGAAATTGATAAGGGTGAATAATTGCACGAGTCTTCGATCATTGTCAAAACTTCCATCTAATTTGAAATGGATGTGGGCAAACAATTGTATCTCACTGGAAATGTTACCAGATCTATTAAAACCAAATGATTCATTCCAACCAAAGCTCGTTCTTGAGAATTGCTTCAAATTGGCTGACAATCAATGCTTGACTGACGTGTATTTTGCAGCAATAAAAAAGCACCTTCAGGTCTCTCTCTCTCTTCTCTCTCTTCTCTCTCTCTAACTCTCAGTTCTAAACATCATGCTTTGTATGTTTCAGGGACTCTTTTCTCAATTTCCAGATAATATATATGATGTTGTTATTCCTGGAAGTGAAATTCCAGAGTGGTTTACCCATCAAAGTATGGGGGATGAAGCAAATATAAAAGAACCTTCAAATTTGTGTAATGAGTGGATGGGAATTGCTCTTTGCATTGTGTTTCATTCGCACCCAAATCCCCAAAGTGACAACCAGAACAGTGTTTACATGCACTTTTGTTTGACAGCCAATGGAACAATAACTGCACGAGGCATTGGCATTGGCTATATTCCTTATGTTTTATCAGATCACCTTTTGCTACTCTATTTGTCTCCTTCATTCTATAATGAGAATGAAATAAAATTATTGTGGGAATGTGATGCGAATGGATTCAGTCAGATTGGCATTAAAATTGAGACCAGAGGTCTAGGCTTAGAGGTGAAGAAACTCGGGTTCCGTATAGTGTACAAGAAAGACATTGAAGATCTCAACCGAATTACGGCCCAATGTAGCAACAACAATATCACTCCTTATGACGGCATCGATGTTCTCCATCATAATTTCAACAATTCGGTGGTGGCGGCAGAAGGTAACAAAATCAAGCGTAGCCGTGATGAGTATGATGGGGCTGGACCTAGTGGAGAAGGAAGCTCTAATGACGTACCACACACAAAAAGGATTGAAAGACTCCCAGAATTCAAGGACTGTGATGAGGAGCAAAGTGATTGGTAGAAATCTAGTGAAAGTGACAAAGAATGTTAATCAACTATTTCTTTTACTTGTAAGTCATTCACTGTCTTTCTTCTTAATTTAATTTTTGTTGGTTGTTGCATTTTTTTTCTTCTTTCCTTTGGGCTAAACTTGTATTTTCTTTTGTTTTTAAGTTTAGCTTCAAAATATTATTTTGCTAGTTGTACTTAGTTTCATTATTGCCAATTATTCCAACTTGCCCCAAACTCTCAATAATTAAAAATATCAACATGTAATGACATTTTGATGTTCTTAGTGTACATTTAATGGATTGCCCACCATATGTTTGATTAGAGTTGTCAATGAGACTCCTAGCACTGTAGTGTTCTAAAAGCAGAAGAAATCATGTGCTGGAAAGCAAGTAAACATCACATCTGGAATGCTTTTGCTGCCAAAGGTACTAATTTATTGTTCTATCTCATGTAGTTTTCTTCCATTTCTGGGTTGTCCTCATTTTAGAAGTCCATAAGCACAACCTCATTTTCTTTGCATGACAGGTAGTTCAAAATGATTAAACTAGAATTCTAATTCATGAATAAAGCCTTTTCTATTTCTTTTACTTTCTGTGTTTCTTTGTCCTTACCCGTTTCAGATCATGACCAGGGCAAAACTGTTCATGCTCGTTTCACATGATAAAACAAACCAGAAGACCTATCTCCACGTGCTAACTTGGTTTGGCTACCCTGTCAAAGCAACTAAACTATAATAACTAATTTGAATTACTAACCTAGTCCTTTGGTGCATATTTTTTGTTACATTAGTGAGACCCACTTAGTTAGATTGGTAAGCCCTGCTCTAGTTGCTATCCTGGCTTTGATGTGTTACATCCAGAATTTAAGCTTTGTCATATTTTTCCCCTTGGTTCTATTGTTTTAGCTTGATGTATTATATTTGATACTGGAATGAATAAGATCCTACACTTTTATAGAAATTCAAGTGGCGTGTATGTGTGGGTATCAATCTTATTCAATAATACAAAAATTATATTTTAGGAATCCCTTAAGGAAGTCAAAATGAGCTGCATCTGTTAAAAGGTATTTAAAGTTATCTATACATACTTGGCTAGAAAGCTATACTCTCCCAAAGTGGCTGCTCAATGTGTGGAGTTACTGATAAGTTGATATGGCCTCATACAACACATAATCATAGTGAGTGAAACTAAGTGTCTTATGCAATGAGTAAGAGGAAAGAGTGATGTTAGGGATACTACAAATTTTACTACTTAAACCTTATAAATTTATGCGTTACTAATCATAAAAATGTGATTCATATATTAACTTATTATGTTGTTGAAGTGGCACCAATCACATTCATTGGCACACCAGTATATAAGCTTTTTGTAGTAAAATTGGTTGAAACTTTAATATTTTCCAAGAGGAAAACTTGGATCAAAGATTTAATCTTGAATGGGTTGTATGGGCTGTATGGTTTGGGTCAGATTAGACCCTTAGAACTGAGTTCATCTATCCTTGCTCTTTGATGCAGTGGTGGACTCAGTGGATGGATGATCCATTTCATAAGTAGGAATATGTGATGTTCTCGAGATTATGTTACCATAACTCTGTGAGGCTTGTGGTATAACCTAACAAAGTGATGTTTGAGTCTGATAAACAGTCTGCTTATGAAGTGCTATGGCTCAGTAAATCTTTGTATTGTAGGTAAGCACAAGCCTAGAAGCACAACATGCAGATTAGAATAACTACACTAGAGTACCAAGGTGAGTGTTCTAGTTGTGGAGGGATCGCAAGTGTTGCTGACAGTTAGGGGCACTGGCCGAGGGTGCAAATGGGCTTGTTTTGCCTAAGTAGCTAAATCATGTGCTGGCAGGAAAGTTTTTGCTGGCTGTTGCAGTTCTTCCATATGCAAACGAGTGGCAGCTTGCAGATTGAAAAGCATAAACTAAGGGTCAACAGCTTGGTTTTTGCAAATTTGTTTTGGTTAGTCGAAGAGTAGAGGACCTCTGTTTGGGAAAGAAGAAGGTTTCTTGGCAACTTGCTGCGCTGATTGTAGACCACAAGCGCACATGCTCATTTTGTTTGCATGACAGGTAGTTCAAAATGAATAAACTAGAATTCTAATTCTTATATTTTGCCCTTTGTTGTCCTTCCCATATGGTTCGGTTTGGTTTAATTTAAACTATGCAAAGGGGTTTTATTTGTTTGGAACTGTTAAAAGGCATCCTTGTTTTTCTATTGTGTACAAGATATTTCTTTTACTTTTTGTGTTTCTATATACCTATCAAAGTTCACAAACCATGCATATTTATAAATAGTTTTTGTATATATTCTTTGGATTATTATGGTTGTTGCACTTCTTTTTGCAATGCTTTGTTGTTTGCTTGATTATTTTTCTCTCTAATGCTATGAACATCATAAATATATAAGTAATGAGGGCTATACTTAGGTGAATTTGCAAGATTTAGGCACCATGAATTTATTATTGTGATTGAAGACAAAATTCAAAAGGTTAAATATGGAAAGTTTCCCACAAGGAGTAGTTGTAAGCTAGGAAGCACCGATATGGCAAAAACCCCACCGTACCCGTACCGGGTACCTCGTGGGTACGGATACTGCTGGGGTACCGCTGCATGCGTACCCCCGGCGTACCCCTTTTTTGCCAAAAAAAAAAAAAAAAAATTCGGGACGGGGTCCGGAACCGGGCGGGGGGGGTCGGGTCAGGTATGGGTCCGGTACGGGACAGGATAAAACTGAGCCAGAAATGTGAAGGGTCAATCCGGTTGACGACAAGTGTGACTCGATCTGCGTGGTATTGATGGGTTTGGTATGGGTTTTCAATTAGGCATGGCGGCTCAGGGGGGTTTGTGGTGGAGGAGGAGGCAATGACCGAAACCCATGGGGTGAAGTCGGCAAACCTGAACCGAGCTCGGCTTCATCGAATAACCAAAAGCAGGCGAAGATGCTAGCAAGGAGGGCGAGATCGACACTCGTGCGGGTTTGAGTCGCTGTTCAGATCCAACTCTTCATCGGAAACTTCCACTCGTTCTCATCGCCTGAGGAGAACGTATGCTTCTGTGTACTTTATTTGGTTTGATTTCCAGTGCTACCCTTTTTGAGAGCTTGCCAAAATCCATCACACCTTTGCTAACTTGGAGTCACACTACACTTTTACCATTGAGCCCCTTTCACCCCCTTAATGTTTTTTTCTTTTTTTGCTAAATAAATATAAATATTTGTGAAACACCAATCCTTTGATTTCAAAAACTATTTTTTTCTCTCATATCACTTCTAATCCCAAAAGCATAAACCTTTCACTTACATCCTTTAAAATCCATTAAAAATTAAAAAACCACTCATTAAACATTAAAAGCTCCAATATTATAAATGCTTACACAAAAACTATATATAAATTAAATGTTAAGAATAACATTGCCGATGTGTGTTTGGTTTTTATGTGGGTTTGTAGGTTAATGGAGAATAGTAGAATTTTATTTTATTTTGGTTTCAATGTTGAACACTTATTGCATTTACTCTTTTGAATGTTGGTTTGTAATATAAAGACAATTCAATGGTAATGGATGTATATTATTATCCATATTTGTTTTTAAGTTCACATATATTTAAAAATATATGTATAATAAATATGTAAAAATATATAATAAAAAAATACCCCGCCGTACCCTACCCTAGTTTTTTAAGAATTAGAGTACCACCGTACCTTACCCGTACCCGTACCCGAAAACGTACCCGTGCTTCATAGGTTGTAAGTGAAGTGTTCTCTAAGTACCCTTCTGAAATTCAAATGAAAAGTTTCCTACAAGCAATTCTAACTTTCCCGTGCTTTGTGTGGGTTTGTGACTAGTGTTAATAGATGTGCAATCACCAACTAAATAGTAAGCTTTCAAAGGAGACGTTAAACTAAAACCATTTAGTCCTATGTAGCAACTAGCAATCTTTAAAACTAAAAGCATTTACAAAACAAGAGCTATGTTATGCAAAGAATAATAGATAGTATTGAATAGTCCGCATTGCTAAATGGCCTTAGCATTGCTCTTTAACTATGAAAGTTTTTACCGTATGACTGCTAGTTTTGCTAAGGTAATGGGTGCTATCACATGAATTACCTCATCAATCTGTAATATTAATAGTTTAAAACTCATTTTATATATGGCATTGCTCTTTAATTGTGCAAGTATTTACCATATGACTTTCTTTCTTTTGACAAGCTTAAAAGGCCTCAATCCAAATCTGGCGCTAATTTGGTTCAAAAAGGATACTAGCTGTTGCATGCTAGGAATTGTAGAAACCAAGCTGGCAGGGCTGTTATTGATCTTACTGACATAACCTTAAGTGAATACACTGAGCTTTGGAACCAATTATGTGGGTTACAATTACCTTTTAAAATGATTTTCATTTTTTGGGGAATTTTATTGAATGCTCATCCTGTGAGGGCAGAATTGAGAAGGCATTGGAGGACTAAGGACTTACGCCCTTTGTGTCAAAGATAAACCATAGACCATATTTTTTTTCTTGTCTTCTAGAGGAATCCGATTTGGTTTGATCTGTCCATTAAAACTGATTTCATTAAGCCTTAATTGATTCAGTCATGGATCAAGAGCTGGCTGAAGGGTATCAGGGGCAATTTAGAGAACTTAAAGTACTTCTCAGTGTCTTCTGTCTCTATTTACGGTCTATGGACTTCTAGGCACAAGGCAACCATGAAGAGAGTTTTTTTCTGCCACTAATGTGGTCATGTATAGTAAAAGTTTGATTCCTATGTGCAGGGTAGCTAAGAGTTCAGAAACAAAGAAAAGCCTCAAAAGCAAGCAGAATATGCAAGTGCAGACCTTTAGCGAGTGTTCCAATTGGCAACAATCATGTTGGAGGAGAGCTTAAAGTGTAGGAGATGGAAATGGAGGAGACAGCAAAGCCTTGATCTCTAGCAACCATTGGCTCTATATGAACGTTAGCTTGGTTAGCACACAGCAGACTCCTAGTCTGGTACTCATTTCTTCTTGTGCTGTTTGTTCCTTTGTCTCAATGTACCAAAAAAAAAAAATGTATATATATGTAAGTAGCTATCATTTGAAAATCAAAACCTAGATTTAGGTTCAGGTGTAATGTCAATTAACCCCAGGCATAAAAGTTTGATGAGTTGAAGTACTCAATTGGACATTCGGATCTGTCTGTATGAGTTATATTTTTAATTTCTATTCAGTTATTGGTTTATCATATAACCATCTCTCTAGATTTATATTTTTGGAACCTTCA